>CATIWR010308100.1:0-21857 GCA_949677035.1 Omphalea diandra | reverse complement strand
CAGAATCAGCTCTTGTTCTCTTGGATTACAACTTCCATTCAAGAGCTCTACTTCAATTACTCCATAATTCTCACTAACCATGCATGATTAACATGTCATGAGAGGTTAATTCCAGTTGAGAAGAAGATAAATTACTCACCTGTTGTCCCATAATTGGAAAACCTTAGGCAGCTCACTCTTCTCCCTCTCTTCTTCTTCTTCTTCTTCTTCTTCTTCTTCCTTTCTTTCTTCTTCCTTTGCTCTCTCTTTGTTTCTGGTATAACCCATGTTTTTTTCCCTCAAAATCTGACCCTAATGGTCTGTATTTTTATCTTAAATAAGTCAAAATATTGGGGTTGGTTTCCTATTGGTTGAAAGTTAAAAGTTTTGCTTTTAGTCCCTCTTCTTCACTCCTTCACCACCTTCATCCATTCTCTAATTTCTAGATGCTCCTTATACTTTTAGATGAGCCCTCAAACACTATTATTTATGATGCTATAATAAGCACATAACATGAAATAATTTGTCATATAACTATGCAAATACTGCATATATGTTCAAGTATCCCAAATGCAACGGTGCCATTGTCATTGTCGTGTTTTTACAATTCACATTTCTAAATAATTATTTATCTTGTGCATATGTTCATGTGAGATTTCATATCATTTATGCAATGAATATATTAATGTGATAATGCCAATGAATAGGGATAAGGATGTTACACATATGCTCCATATACTTTTAATAAGTTCCAAAACACCATTACTTAAAATACTATAACATGCACACAACTTATGACAATTTGTCATGCCACTATGCAGACATCATATTCATATTCAAATGCCTCAAATGCAATAGTGAAAGTGTTATTTTCATGCTTATACCATGTGATGCATGCATTCAAATATAACATAATTAAAATGCATATGAAATGGGTGGAGAATGTATTTTCCCCCTCTTATGGAAATTTTATCCTCAAAATTGTACTTACTAAAACTTGAGAAATGATAGGGATATTGTCGTCTCATATGTTCCTCTACTTCCCACGTGGCTTCCTTAGGTAAGTGATGGCTTCATCTCACTTTAACCACAGGTATCACTCAATTCCTTAATTATTTTCATTGCTGATCAAGAATTTCAACAAATTATTCATGATAAGGCATATCATCAGAGAATTTGATCTATGACATTGATAAAATATGCCTAGGATCAAAGCAATAGCTTTGGAGCATAGAAACATGAAACACATCATGTATATAAGATAATTTGTTGGTAATGCTAATTGATAAGCCAAAGGCCCAATACAATCTATGATCTCGTATGGCCTAAATTACCTTGGACTTAACTTTCCCTATTTACCAAACTTAATAATGCCTTTCTATGGTGAAACCTTCAAGAATACTATCTCTCTAACCTAATATTCCATTTCTCATATATGTCTATCAACATACCCTTTTTGTCTTTCTTGAGTAGCTCGCAACATCTCAACAAATTAGACTTTTGCATTTGATGTCATATAAAGCTTTATATGGTGCCATATTAATGCTGGAGTGATAACTATTATTATATGCAAATTTCATTAATTCAAATGAACATCCCAATTGCCTTTCAATTTTAACACACAAGCTTGCATCATATCCTCTAATGTTTGAATAGTCCTCTCCGATTGGTCATCAATCTGTAGGTGAAAAGTAGTGCCAAAATTCAAATGAGTACTTAAGGCTATTTGTATGTTATTCCAAAAATGATAACTAAATTGAGGATTCATATTTGACGTAATAGAAATAGGAATGCCATGTAATCTCACAATCTTGGCTACATATATTTTAGCCAGTCTATAAAGTAAATATGTCTATTGTATAGGCAAGAAGTGTGCATATTTATGAGTCTATCCACAATAACCCAAACAACATTATGCCATCTTTATGTTTGAGGCAAACTGACAACAAAATCTATTGAAATTTTTTCCTATTTCTATACAAAAATAGGTGAAGGATGAAGCTTACCTACTAGTGCTTAATGTTTTACCTCGATATGTTGGCAGTTTAAACATCTTGATACAATCTCAACTATATCTTTCTTCATCGTTGACCACTAAAAATATGATCGCAACTTTCTATACAATTTTGTACTTCTAATTGCATAGCATATGGTGTATGGTATGCCTCATACATTATCTCTAATCTCAAACCATCAACATATGGTACACAAACTCAACTACCCATCACTATCATCCCATCGTCTTTAAGTGAAAAATCAATTTTCTTACCTTTTTGCATCTTTAATAACATTTTATGCAATATGGATCCTTCCTTTTAGCTTTTCTAATTTTATCATTTATCAAAGGCTTTAATTAAAGTTTAGCCATTAAAGTTGTCACATTCATAATCTCAAATTTTATATTTAAAGCATGAAAATTATCTAAGGAAGTCAAATTGTAACCAACCATACCAAGAACAACATTTAAGGCTTTTTGGCTTAAAGCATCAGCAACAACATTAACCTTACTTGGATGATAATCAATAGTGCAATCATAATCCTTTAACAATTTTATCCATCTTTTCTGCCTTAGGTTCAATTTTCTTTCTATTAGAATATATTTAAAGCTTTTATGATTTGTCAAAATATGAAATGTCTCTCTATACAAGTAATGTCTCTAAATTTTGAAGGTGAGGACAATGATTGCCAACTCTAAGTCATGTGTAGGATAATTCAACTCATGAGGCCTTAGCTATCGAGAAGCATAGGCTATCACCTTTCCATGTTGCATCAATACACAACCTAACTTTCGTCCTGATGTATTAGTGTACACAATAAATCTACCGTTTGATGTCAATGTCCAAATTGGTATAGTAGTCAATCTCTTCTTTAGGTCCTTAAAACATTACTGACATTGATCATCCCATTTAAATGTTATACTTTTCCTCAATAATTTTTCCAATGGCTCAATAATAGTGAAGAATCCTTCCACAAATGGTCTATAATAACCAGCCAACCTAAGAAAACTACGCTCTAATGAAACATTTTTGGGTGGATCCCATCCAAATGGTTTCACCTTAATTAGATCAGGTGGAACACCATGTATGGACATAATATGCACTAAAAAGACTATATCCAAAAGTCACATTTGCTTAGTTTGGAATATAAGTACTTTTCTTTTAAAATTTGCAATATGATTCTCAAATGCTCTTCATGCTCCTCGTGATTTTATGAGTATATAAAAATGTCATCAATGAACATAATCACAAACTGATCAAGATGTTACTAGAAAGTACGATTCATTAATGCCATAAATTTTGTCATTGCATTTGCTATCCAAGGGCATAACAAGTTACTTATAGTGACCATATCTAATGAGAAAAGTGATTTTTGGAATATCTAACTCAGCAACCCTCAATAGCCAATACTTGGATCTCAAATCAATTTTTGAAAATATCATTGCACCTCAAAGTTGATCCAACAAATCATCAATTCTAAGTAAGGGATATTTATTCTTTACTATTACTTGATTTAACTGTCTATAATCAATACACAATTGCATGTTCCCTTCCTTTTTCTTCACAAACAACATTGGTGCCCCCAAAGAGATATACTAGGTTGAATGAAACATTTTTCCAATAAATTTTTCCAACTGTTTCTTCAATTCATGTAATTCCATTGCTATCATTCAATATGGTGCAATAGAAATAGGTGCCACTCCTAGTAAGGTCTCAATATTAAAATCAAATTCTCTATACAGGGGCAAACTAGGTAAGTCATCAAAAAACACTTATGGAAACTCTCTCACTATAGGAATATCTATCAGACCCAAAAATAGGAACATTGGAGTCCACCACACTTGCTATAAATGCATCACAACCTTATTTGATTAGTTGAACAACCTGAATAGCTGAGATTAATAACTTTGAATAGTTTTATGCTCCACAACAAATATAATTCTTAGTTGTCCTAAACATTTGGTCATCAATTCATTAGTATGACAATCTAAAACTACATGATGCTTTGCTAACCATCCATACCTAGAATAACATTAAATTCCTTAAAGTTTATCAATATCAAATCTATAGGAAGTATGACACCCCACACTAGCACTGGACAAGATCTACATACTTTGTTTACAATCACACTACCTCCAACAGGCATCAAAACACATAAAACATATCCCAAGGATTCAGCTACAATATGCACTTGTGATGCAAATTCTAAAGACATAAATGAATGTGTGGATCCTGGGTTTATCAAAACATAAGTATCTAAAACACAAATAGAAATTATATTATAAACAACTTTGGGAGTTGTTGGAGCCTTTTCACAAGTGATAGTATAGTCCTTAGCATATGGTTAAGTACGGGTAGCCTGTCCACTGCTAAAACTTAAAGTTGTTCCACTATGTCTTCATCTACCACTACCTCTCCCTCTACCTATGTTTGTGTCATGAACATTCTCCCTAACATTGCTTTGCCTAACTACCCGAGAGTCCCCCCTAGTCAAACCTTCTATTGGACAATCTCGACTCATATGGCCTAGTTATCTATAAGTATAATAAGTAAGCCTTTTAGGTCCCTAACACTCTCTAAAATGAGTTCATCAATAATTAGTACAAATTTGGGCTATACCTCTATCCATTGTACTAACTAGTCCTCTTCTACTCTTTAAGCCTTCAAACTACCATAGCCACCTCTACTCAATGCCATTGATACTAATCTACCATGCTGACTCTGTCCTATGCCTCTTTGATTACTAGCAACCCTTTGAAATCTTAATCCCCTAGATGATGTGAAACCACCTTTTTTTTCTCTATTTGGTTTTTCACTCCACCCTGCTTAACTTCTCTTCCTTTTTCCCTAAATTGTATTCTTTTATTGGATCACCTCCTCAGTTTGAAAAATTATTGATAATAATGCAGTACAATTGGTTGGCTTGATTGCTAATCGATCTCGAATTTCTAACCTCACTCCCCTCTCAAACTTTTGCACTTCAATTCATTTGTGGCTACATATTTAGGACATATCTTGAGAGTTTAAAAAATTATACCTCATAATCTACCACTATCATATCATTTTGCTTTTATTAGAAAAACTCCATCTTTTTCTTATCTAAGTATATATTACTGGTGTGTATTTATTTGTAAACTCCCTTAGAAAAATCATCCTATGTCAATGTCATCGATTGAGAAGTGCTACTTGGAATAATCTCCCCACTAATTTAAGGCATTCTTTTAAAGCAAAGATATTGCATACTTTAGCTTTTTCTCTAGAGTGCATTTAAGCTTGTTCAAGATTCTCTTAGTTTTTCTTAGCCACTCATCAGCCTTAGCAGGATATGTAGTGTCTTCAAAGTCAATTGCCCCTTATTTCCTCAATATGTCATAATTCTTATCAATAGTAGGTCATGCATATTCTTATGCTACAAATCTCTGCATCATCTCAATAAATTGTATGATATTTGGGCTTACACCCATAGTTGGATTATTCCCTAACATCTTAAGATTCTCTATAACATGATCAACATGCTCAAGTGTATGAACAAACTTAACAAACTCTAACTTCTAGACCACCACAAACTCTACCAAGCGAATCCATACTCCTATATGCCAATGCATGTAAGTATTAACATAATGCATATATCATATACAACATATTCATACTGATACCACTAAAATGTGACATCCCATTTACTAATCATTCCTAAATCAAGTACATTAACTCATTTGTAAAGCTTGGAGTACTAAAGTTATGTAACATCATTAAAATGCATATGAATTAGGTTAAGGATGTTACACTTTTACTTAAATCCAACTAATACCTTCTCATTGTACTCAGTGCATATGAGACAATAGATTGGGTACATAACATAGCATATATGATAGATCCAATAACAGAAGCATATGGAATCTTACTCATGTGCTCTTACTCATCTTGTATTTGTGCCTCTTACTCATCTTGTATCTGTGGACATTAAGTCTTGCTAAGAGTTATGCCATGTGACATTGGCAAGAATCCCATCTTGGCATCTTACATATTGAATCTATTCAATACCTTATCAATATACATAATATGACTTAGGCCAATAAGCCTTTTAGATCTATCCCTATATATCTTATTGCCTAAAATGTAGGTAGTTTCATGTAAGTCTTTCATTAAAAATCATTTTCCTAACCACAATTTAAAATTTTGTAATGTAGGGATATAATTTCCATTGAGTAATATGTCATCAACATATAGCATAAGGAAAACTATTACACTCCCACGAACCTTCTTGTAAACATAAGGTTCATCTTCATTCTTGATGAAGCCAAACTCTTTGACTACTTTATCAAAAAGAAGATTCTAACTATGAGAAGCATGCTTCAATCCATAATTGGATCTTTGAAGCTTCCAAAACTTTCCAGAATTTTTAGGATTGACAAAAACCTTTTGATTGTGTAATATACACAGACTCAAGGAGATTTCCATTAGGAAATGTTGTTTTAACAACCATTTGCCATATCTCATAATCATAGTATGCAACTATGGCAAGGAGAATTCAAATGGATTTAAGCATAGCAACTAGTCAAAAGCCTTAATCATAATCCATACCATATGCTTACTTGTATCCTTTTGTAACCAACCTTGCTTTATAAGTATACACATCGTCATCCATGTTTGTTTTCTTTTTGAAAACCTATTTGGACCCAATAGTTTTTAAACCATTAGGTGGATCAATCAAAGTCCATAATTGATTATCATACATGGATTGTGTTAGCCCTTGTGCACCAAGAAAGGGGTTGAATTGGTGGAAAATTTATATTTTTAAAGGGACGGTTAATAATGCAAGGTTGGAAGAAAGAGTAGAAGAATAGAATATGCAAGTTTTATAGTGGTTTGAGTGTTAACAAACCTTACATGCACTCCCCAATTTTTTTAATTAGGTATTCCACTAAATTTACATGGTGTTTTACAAGCTCACGCAAAACTTTATAATTTGCATTTTACAAAGGCTTACACACAACTTCACAAGTGTTTCCTAAAGCTAAAACTCAAACTTATATAAGATTTTTCTATTGGCTCACTCTCAAACCCTATCTCAAAGGGTGTTTAAAGTTCACACCAAACTTTGTACAACTTAAATACAAAGATTAATTAAAAGAAAGAGAGTTAAGAAACCAATTTCCAAGAGTTTGGCCTTAGTAAGTGCTATTCTCTTGCATTTATATGCATTTGATGGAGTATTTATAGGTTTCTCTCACTAAAGATATGTTACTCTCAAAACGATCTTCATATCTTAAAAGTTGATGGCAAAATCCTGCATTTAATGCTTATTAGATAAAAGGAGTGGTCATGATAGACTAATCACAACCTTACTTTAGATTTTGCTCTAATTTTACTTATTTACAGTCGAGATCTCCAATTATCTCAAACGACTAGTACATATGGCATTTTAGCATTGGTTCATCCAAAAAAGTAAGTGCTGGATCCCTCTAGATGCAATTGATGATCGCGAGTACTATAAGATGGTCATGGGCACTATCATGGTCATGCTAGAAAACATGGATGCTACTGCCCACTGCGAACTCAACTGGAGTGTTGGAGAAGTGAAGCATGGCACGTCATAATCGCTATATGAAAGATCATTATCATGATTTTCCAATCTTTAACAAGTCATGAGACACATGACTTGGCCAAATTGGAAGCTTGAGTCCCTTCATGGTCATTTAAAGGTAGCACTCATGAAGGTTACCATGACTGAGAACATAAACTAAATTGTTTGAACTATGTTAAGCTTTCTTTTGAGTAACGATCATTGTTTAATGTTTAACATTTGCGATTTAGACACTAATTTGGATTCTCATTACCATTCAACTTCCAATAAAAATATAACTTTGCCACTACATCCATAATACTTAAATAAGATGTTAGATCCTTCTAATCTATGTTGTCAAGATCAAAGGAGAGGTTTGACATAGGTTTGACCAATGTAGTCAAACAATCTTTCTCTTTTTTGATTTTGACAACTTAGATTGAAATATGCAAAGGATAATAATGCACAATATGTGTGAATGACATTATTTTAATGTTAAGATGGCTAAATTGAATGACGGATAAATTTTTCCCCTCAATGTATGCTCCTTTTTTATTACTTAGGGATTCCAATTTGGTCTTAAATTATTCTGTATCTTTTAAAAACAAGACCAATAACCAATAAATAACATATCAACATTGCATATCCTTCTCTTCATTTATCAATATCAAATAAAGAGGAAATTAAGAGGAAAGAGTGAGGGAAGATCACAAGTATAATCAAAATTACAATCATAAACACAACCATAACCAAAAGTGCAATCAATTGAGAATTAAAGTAAAACACAAATAATACTTTTATTAATAGTAAATTATAAAACTATTACATAAACACATTGAAGCATTCAAATATGTTTGATCACACAACACTAGTAGGCCATAAATTAAAAATTAAAAAAATAAGAAAACAAGAAAATGAAGTTGAAAAATAGAAAAACAAAAAGAGAAGAAAAGCTAGAAATCCAAAGAGATGTTATCATCATTATCAAGATCTTCCTCTTGGTCTTCCTCTTCTTGCTCTTCATCAATGCATTGTGTTAGTGTCTCTCCTTCATGAGGTGGTATTTGGGGTGTCTCTTCCTCTTCTTCATCAATAGAGAATCAAAATTAGGGAGGTGACACTCTTCAAATCCAAGTTTGTATTGGATCTCCACTATATCTCCATAGAAATGTTGAAGAAAGTTAAGTCTTTTAAGGACTTTCTTTAACATCTTAGAGGTCTTTCTAAGAGAGGAAGTCTTAAAAGTTCAATAAGAGGAGAAGGAGACTTTATCTTTTCCTTTATCCTTTAGATCTTGAGGGAATTCTTCTTAAGGGATAGTTGTTTTACGTTCCTCATAAGTCATTTTCTTTTAGAGGCTTGAGACACCTCTTATTGAATGAGACCTTATGTTCCTAGCAGATATTGATACGTGTTTGGCATGATTACTTTGGCATTCAAAAGGTAGTTTAGATTAAGAATGTTTGTACTATGGTTATGAGTGTGGGTGAGGTTTGCTTCAATTTGAAAGGTCAATGCCCTAACATGGCTATAAATGGCAATCACATGTGAGAGGATGAGAAATAGGCACTTATCCTTTTAGCTTATGTGCTCTAACTGGTTAATGAAAAAAACTCCTTATTTGAATGGGTTGCTTTTGAAAAAGACAATAGAGAAATGATAGCTATTTTGTGAGACCTTTTCATTGACATCACCTTTTTCACAAAGAGACTCATTAGTAGCACCAAATATAATATCATCAACACAAATTTGTATAATGAGTGTATCCTTGTTATGCTTTTTCACAAATAATGTAGTGTCAACCTTGCCTTTTTCAAAATCATTTTGCAAAATAAATGAACTAAGCCTTTCATATCAAGCTCTTGGAGTTGTTTCAAATCATATAAGTCTTTAGTTAATTTGAAAACATGATTTAGGAAATCATGAGATTCAAAACCTAGAGGTTGTTCAACATAAACTTCCTTCTTAATTAGACCATTTAAAATTGCATTTTTCACATCCATTTAAAAAATTTAAAATTCATATGACACACAAATGCTAAAAGAATCTTAATGGCCTCTATTCTTGCTACGAGGGCAATTATTTCATCATAATCAATATGTTTCTATTAGTTGTAAATTTTTGCAACCAATCTAGCTTTGTTTCAAGAGATGAAACCTTGCTCATCTAACTTGTTCCTAAACACTGATTTGCAACCTATAACTGGATGTTCGTTAAGCCTAGGAACAAGTTCTTAAGCTTTGTTTTTCTCAAATTGGTTGAATTCCACCTGCATAGTAATCACTCAACTCTTATCATCAAGAACCTCATCAATTAAAAGCAAGATTATTATCTAAAGCATGAAATTAAGCTTTAATAGTTACTCCCTTTGATGTCTAACCAATGATGAGTTCCTTTGGATGATCATTGCAATATCTACAATCCTTTGGGAGTCCTTGAGCTTGGTTTTCCTCTTGTTGTGGTTGAGCTTCTTCTACCTCTTACGGTGACTCATTATCTTCAGTATCCAATCATATTCTCCTTAGGTATAGAGTTGAGCTTTAGCTTTCCCAAGCCACTTACAAAATCATCCAAGATCAAGTTTGCTAGACTCATCATATACAACATTCATATATTCTTTAACCACCATAAACTTTTTTTAAATACTTTGTAGGCTTTGCTAGTGGTGGAATAGCCAAGAAAAATATTTTCATCAATTTTTGAAGCAAATTTTATGAGGTTGTCCTTAGTATTAAGAATGTAGCATTTGCAATAAAATACTCTAAGGTATGAAATCTTTGGTTTTTTCCATTTTGTAACTCATAAGAAGTTTTGTTTAGAATTGGTTTCTTGAAAGCATGATCAATAATATAACATGAAGTATTGATGGCTTCAGCCCAAAAGTAATTTGGTAAGGAATACTCATTAAGCATAGTTTTAGCCATCTCTACCAAAGTTCTATTTTCCCTCTCTATAACACCATTTTTTATGGTGTTCTAAGAGTAGAAAAGTTATGAGAAATATGATTCTCTAAGTAATAGTTTTAAAAGATTAATTTTGAAATTATTTTCCATGGTCACTCATAATAAAAGAAATAAAATAACCTTTTTCATTTTGAAGTCTTTTAACAAAACTTTTGAAAGTATTAAAAGTATCACTTTTATGAGCAAGGAAGGACATACAAGTGAACCTTGAGTAGTCATCAACTAGGAAAATGCACAATGTTTTCTACCCATGCCAGCATTCCTAGTAGGTCCAACTAAATCCATATGAATGAGTTGAAAAGGTCTAGAAGTACTTACAACATTTATGTCTTTGTAGGATGCTTGGTGTTACTTCCCTATTTGACAACGTGCACATGTCTTGTCCTTTTGGAACTTGATCTTTGGAAGACCTTCTACCAGCTCTCTTTTTTATAGATGTTGTAGAAATTCCATGCTAGCATATCCAAGACTTCAGTGCGAAAACCAATACTCATTACTAATAGAAATAAGACACTTAAAGGATTGGTTAGCCAAATTGTCTAAATCAATTAGATAAGTATAACCTCTCCTTTCACCTTTAAAGACTACCTTTTTATCCATCAAGGTGGTAACTCGACATTCTCTAGGGTCAAAGGTGACATTTTTACCTTTGTCACATAATTAACTTACATTCAATAAACTATGTTTCAATCATTCAATTAAAAGAACATTGTCAACAAGAGAGTAACTTTTCTTACCAATAATTCCAATAACAATTACCTTACCCTTGGCATTATTTCTAAATGTGACATTACCACCATCCATTTTTTTAATGACTACGAATAGCTTCTTATTTTCGGTAATATGCTTTGAGCACTCACTATCCACATGCCAATCATTGTCTTCCTTGGTGATTTCCAAGCATTCCTATAAAATAAAAACATTTCATCTTTCTTTAGGTACCTAAGCATACTTGGGTCCTTGGGGGTTAAGCATGGAAGGATCCTTCAATTTGAGATATGTCTTCCTTTTGTGGGAAAAGCACATTAATTGTGCCTATATCTTATGAAATAATGGCATTGGAGCTTAAACTTATGAGTCTTTCTCCTGTGAATTACCTTAGTATGAGTAGGAGGTCTTTTCATACTTTGTCTATGCGAGTGCATACAAGTGCATAAGTGATGAGAAGTATAAGAGAAGTTTTTGCTAAAGCATAGGGTTTGTATACTTTAGAGCATAGAGTTTTGCATATAGACACATGAAGTACTAATCATTGGTTGAATTCCAACTCTCTTTCTCCTTATGTCATGTACATATATCTAGATAGGAGCCAGTTTATGGTCACTAGCCTTGAACATTAGTTAACATATATGTACATTAAATACATGTTGGATTTTTTATGTATGATGAATCAACCTTTATGCATTTGTATTTTTGGGAATGAATACCATGATTTGTAAATAAAAATGGTCATTACAGTTTTTGGTATCAAAGTAGGGATAAGTTCTATAGAGACATACATTTGAACATGACATGACTTTTACATTATTATGCATTATCATATGACATAATCTTATATGTCTATAGAGCACTAGCAGAGGGTAGTCATGGTAGTACCCATGGCTCACTAAAGAGAGAGGAGTCAACCAATTTTCGTTCCATAGAAGCTTCATACCAACCATTAAGATATTAACCTACTGATAGAGTTAGATCTCCTACACATTCTCATGCATAACATATATCTCATTGGTAACCACAATATAGTACTGGTGAAACAATGGTGTGGGGTCCAAAAAATCAAAGAATAAAAAGGTATGACAAATTAGGAAAATATGGTGCAGTTGACTTTAGTGGTGCCACAGATCTAGCAGTGTTAGAGACATGGCTAAAAAGAAAACATATAATTTTAAATTTGATGAAATGCACACTAGAAGAAAAGTTTGATTATGTAGTGTCACTATTGCAAGGGGATGCATATGATTGGTGGGAAACCATTCTAAGGGGTGATGTTTAGCCTCCAATGCTTACACTGGATGATTTTCTTCATGAGTTCAATAATAATTACATGACATAAGTCCACAAAGATGAAAAAAAATAAGGGAATTTCTAAATTTGAAGTAAGGGGAGATGACTATAGCCGAGTATAAAGTAAAATTTAATCAATTATCTCTTTATGCATCCTTCATGGTGCCCACTAATAAAGACAAATGTCAAAAGTTTGAAGATGGATTGAGATATAAGATCAAAAAAAAGATCAGAACTGTAAATCTTGAAAGTTATACTAAGCTAAAAACTAGTTCAATCAAGGTGGAAAAATTAGAAAAAGAAAAGACAGAGCAACGAGTAAAAAAGGGGCCTATTGAGTTTGTGAGAGATTTTAATAGAAAAAAATGTAAACGAGGAGATTATATTCCATCATAGTCTAGTGCTAAGTGTAGTTACTCTAGCTATAGAGACAAGGGTTTAGGAGTTTCATTGTATGCGGGCAGAGGTCAAAGCCAAGTTATGCAGTAAAAACCCTCATTATATATTATGGCAGGCAACATATAGGTTAGTGTAGAAAACTGACTGGTGGGTGCTACTTTTATAAGTCTTTGGATCATATGCTTAAAGATTATTTTGAAAGATCTAGAATGTTAGAGGGAGGCAGAGGTAGAGGCAGAGCTATATCAGAGTCCACAGTTGAAGTTTCAAAGGCAAGTCGAGCTAGAGTACCATTTGGCAGGGGTAGAGTTAGAGGTAGAATAACCACAGCTGGCCAATGTATGGGCATATCAGAAGGTCAAAATTTTGGACCCTCAACACAAGCTAGAGTATTTACTATGACTAGGCAAGAAGCTATTGTTGCTCTAAAAGTTATCACTGGTAAACTTTTTCTCTATGATTTAGAAGTTGATGCATTAATTTATCTTGGCTCCACAATTCATTCATTTCATTGAACATGGCATCATAATTGTGTAGTAAGCATCAACCTTTAGGTTTAAACCTATATGTTGGTACTTTTTTAAGAGATGTGATTATTGTGGATAAGGTATGTCATGATTGTGTGATTCACATTGATGATATTAAGTTGAATGTTGATCTAGTACTATTGTCACTCGGTGAATTTGATGTGATACTGGGTATGGGTTGGTTATCCAAAAATCATGCCATAGTGAATTGTTTTACTAAGAAAGTTATTCTAGAATCTCCAAATCAGATAAGGGTTGTGCTTCAAGGGGAAAGGCAAATTGTACCTACATATTTAGTTTCTGCTATGAAGGCTTTTAGTATGATTAAAGGTGGTTGTGAGGCTTATTTAGCACATATGATAGACACAAGGTTCACAAATGTATTACTTAAGAATATTCTAGTGGTAAATGAGTTTCCATATGTGTTTCCAACTGACTTACGTTATTGGCCACCTGACAAGGATATAAAATTCACAATTGAGTTAGTCCCAGGAATAGCACTGATATCCATTCCACCTTATATGGTGGATTTACTTGAGTTGAGAGAATTGAAGACCCAATTGCAAGAACTACTTGAAAAGGGATTCATCAGACTTAGTGTGTCACCTTAGGGGGTTCCAATATTATTTGTTAAAAACAAAGATGAGATAATGAGGTTGTGTATTGATTATAGGCAGTTAGGTTACTGTGAAGAACAAATATCCTTTGCCAAGGATAGATGATCTTTTTGACCAGTTACAAAGAGCGCATGTGTTTTCTAAAATTAACTTGAAATCAGGATATTATCAACTTAAAATTTCAAACCTATATATACTAAAGACTGATTTTTGAACTAGGCATATGCATTATGAATTTTTTGTGATGCCATTTGGTTTGACTAATGCACTAGTTCCATTTATTGCTTATGAATAAAGTGTTTCGGCCTTACTTAGACAAATTTGTAATTGTGTTCATTGATGACATACTGGTGTATTCAAGGACCAAAGAGAATTATGAACAACATTTGAGGATTGTGTTGTAAATTTCAAGAGAAAAACAACTATTTGCTAAATTAAGCGAGTTCGGATTGACCATATGGTATTTTTAGGACATGTAGTTTCTAAAAAGGGCATAAAGGTGGATCTAATCAAAATTGAAGCAATATTAAAATAGGAAACCCTAAAGAGTATTGCAGAAGTTCAAAATTTCTTAGGACTAACTAGGTATTATCGTCTATTTGTTAAGGTTTTTTCACTTATAGCTACTCATTTGACTAAGTTACTTTGGAAAAATACAACATTTCAGTGGTTTAAAGCATGTCAGGAGAGTTTTAATGAATTAAAAGATAGATTGACAAATGCTCTAGTGTTAGCCAGTTAGGTAATATAAGATTTGTAGTTTATAGTGATGACTTTTGTCAAAGTTTGTGATGTGCATTAATGTAACATGGTAAGGCAATTATCTATACATCTATACATCTAAATAACTGAAGCCTTACGAGTTATCTTACCTAGTACACGACCTAAAACTTATTGTTGTTGTGTTTACTTTGAAAATATAGAGGCACTACTTGTATAGAGAAATATTTAGATATTTAAATATCACAAGAGCTTAAAGTATTTGAAGAGCCAAAAAAATTAAACATGAGATAGAGGCAGTGCTTAAAACTACTAAAAGATTATGATTCCACCATTAAGTATCACCTAATGAAGGCAAATGTGGTTACTAATGCTTTGAGCAGAAATCAACAAGCAACATAGCTCATTTACATGCATTTCTACTACCTTATTTAATTCAATTATGAGCTATGAATGTGGAACTAAACATAGAAAAGAATGGGGTATTGATTGCTACTTTTCAAGTGAGATTAATATTGCATGATCAAATGAAAGAAGCAAATGCAAGGATCCAAAGTAACAGAGAATGATTGAATTGGCAAAACAGGGGAGACTTGGTGATTTTGATATTTGAAATGGTGCCTTGATGTTAGGATCTCCTATTTATGTGCCTAACATTGATAACTTGCAAAGAGAAATCCTAGAAGATGCACATAATGCTTCATATGTCATGCATCCAGGAATGATGAAAATGTATAATACCCTACAATTTCATTTTTAATGGCCTAAAATGAAGAAAGATGTAGCAGCCTATGTTTCAACATGTTTGACTTGTCAGTATATCAAAATAGAACATCAAGCCAGCTAAAAAATTGAAACCAATGAAGATTCCGAAATGGAAATAGGAAAGAATAACCATGGACTTTGTATATAGGTTACTGAGCACTTTGAAAAAGAATGATGTTATATGGGTGATCATTGATAAACTAAGTCAGCTCACTTTTTGCCTATTTAATAGGGTAGTTCACTTAAGCACTTAGCCAAGAAATATGTAGATGAAATTATCATATTACATGGCATTCCAGTGTCCATTATATCATATAAAAATCCACGATTTACATCTCAATTTTAGGTTAATTTGTAACAGGCTTTGGGTACCAAGTTGAGTTTCAGTACTACTTTTTATCCTCAGATAGATGGGCAATCTAAAAGGACAATTCAAATAGTTGAAGACATGTTTCAAGCTTGTGTGTGCATGAGATGAATATATTGCCTTGATTAAATTTGCTTACAATAATCATTATCATAGCAGTATACAGATGGCATCGTATGAAACATTATATGGAAGAAAAATTTGAAGTCCTATTTGGGATAAAGAAGGGATAAATAATAAAAGTAATCAAAAGCAAACTTAAAGCAACACAACATAGGCCAAAGAGCTATGCATACCAACACAGAAAAGAAATGGAATATCAGCTGAGAGACAAAGCGTTCCTTCGAGTTTTAGCATGGAAAAGAATACTTTGATTTGGCTAGAAGGGAAAATTGAGCCCTCGATACATAGGCCCATGTGAGATCCTAGAAAGACTCGGTCCATTAGTTTACAGGTTAGTACTACCACTAGAGATGGCTTAGATTCATGATGTATTTTATGTGAACATGCTCAGAAAGTATCGGTCTAATCCTACACATGTACATAGGGATCCAGTTATAACAATTGCAAATTGATGTAAGTTATGTTGAAGAACTAATGAAAATCATTGGTTATAAGACAAAATAGTTATGAAATCAAGAAATCCCTTTAGTTAAGGTGTTATGGAGAACCCACTCACAATAAGAGGCTACATAGGAAATCAAACAGAACGTTAAATGAGAATATCCACATTTGTTTACAAGTATTGAATTTTGAGGACGAAATTCTACATAAGAGGGGAAGAAATGCAACATTCTTATCCTCATTCATCAAGATTCTCACATGAACATATTCATTGCATAAATGATTTACAATCCCACATAAACATATGTATTGGATAAATGATCATTTAGATATGTGAATTGGATAAGCACGATGATGACACTTGTACCATTGCATTTAAGACACTTGAACATATATGAAATGTTTGTACAATTGCATGGCAAATTAATTTACATTGTGTGCATCATATAGCATCATAAATAATGGTATTTTAGAGCTTATTTAAAAGTGTAAGGAGCATATGGGGATTAGACGATGGATGGAGGTGGTGAAAGAGTAAAGAAAAAGGACTAAAAGAGGAATATTAAACTTCCAACCAATGGGAGTGAGACACCATGATTTTGTCCTATTAAGATAGGTATACAAATTAAATTTTTATCTTTTAGCATCAGATTAGAGAGGCAAAATGTAAGGGAGTAAAAAAAAGGAAGAGAGCTAAGAAAGAAAGGAAGAAAGGAGAAGAAGAAGAAAAAGAAAAGTGAGCTAGCTAGAAAGGAACTCTAAAGTTTTTTAGTTTTAGGAAAAGAGGTAAGTTAATTTATCTTCTTCCCATATGAAATTATTCCCTCATGACATGTTAACCATGCATGGTTAGTAGAATTATAAAGCATTTGAGGTAGAGCTCATGTGTAGAATTTGAAATTCAAGAGAAATAAGAGCTTATTGTTTTAGTTTTATTGTTAGAGCAGTTTTTTTACTCACAATTTCATAACCCTAGAAGAGAAATTAGGGAAAGTGTAAAATATGAAACTTTGAGCTTTATGCCCCATCTAAAAGCATGTGAAATAGTTTTGCTTAATTTGGTGTTTGTGAAGAGTTATGGCTCCTTTATTAGGGATAGTTCACAATCAACTGAAATCTCCCCAATCTTTATATTTTCATATATTTTGATGACCTTATGTGTTGATTTAGACAAAGTACAAAATATGAAATTTGTAGGGTTATATCTCCTCTAAATACTTAGACAATGGTTTTTCTTGATTTGTTGTGTGGAAAGAGATATACTTCTTTAATTATGGCTGACCCTAAACCTAATGAAACCTATTTTGTATCTTAGATATGTTTTTCAAGAATTTGATAGCCATAGGATAGAATTTGATAATGTGCCAAACTTAAAAGTTACACATTTATGCCTGATCTATATACCTATTAAAAAAATTTTCCAAATTTATCATGGTTGATGAGATATTACCCTTTCATCATGATTGATTATCAACATGTTGAAAACCTGCTCACCTTGAGATTTGTCATTAGTTTTGGTAACTTTTATGGACTGAATTAGACAATGAGTGAAACATGAAAAATGTTCATTTATGTGTGTTGTAAATTTTATGAATCATTGTTATAATTGGATATGTACAATTTGAGATATACCTAAGATTGTAAGACCTACCCAGACTGAGATGACATTAAAATAGGGTAGAATTCAAAAATTCACCACATTTTTTATATGCCTTATATTAACTTGAAATTTGATTATATTATATCATTACGTGTCTAGTTTATTTGAAAAAATAATAAATTCGTGTAAATAAGTATAGTAAGAGTTATTATAGTTAGACTATAACAATGTCAGCTTGCCACACAAGAAAAATATGCATAAACACTAGGTCCACTTGCATGGAACATGACCATAGTTGCATACCAAACATTCAAAATGATTTTGACATACTTATAACCAAGTATGTATCAAATGTTAGGATTCCAACACATTAAGGAAGCCCAAGAGAGAGGTCTAAACCTACCATAAATGTTGGTCGCATCAAAATGTGAGTAAAAGTCATAATTGGATTCTAATGTGTATGTGCGATGATTTTATGATATGGTTATCTTCTGTTACATGTATATGTGATTAAATTGTGACATTTTAAAGTCAAGTGAGAATTACATGCTCTTAATGGTTACTTGGTATACTAATATGAATGAACACTTACATATAAAACTAAAAGAATGTTATGACCAGCTTGTCAAACACTTGCAAATCACTTGGAAAAGGGACTAATATGTCCTATTGGCACATGTTATTGATCAAATTATTCACATATTATATGTTGGCCAGTAAAATCAAATGTCACTTGAATTACATGAATTCCCAATAGCAATGTTTGCCTTGTAAGGCCACGATAAAATCAATCTATTGCATTTGTATTTGCACTTGCATAGTCAATTCTTATACTGGTAATGTATCCTTATGATATTTGATTATTGGTTGTGCCATAAGAATCTGATTATTGTTTTTATTCATTAAGTCATGACTCACCAAATTGCAATTATATTTTTCAGATACTGAAGCATAATGTTTATATACTTTGGAGCATAGAGTTTTGCATATAAACACATGGAGCACAGGTCATCGGCTGAATTCCAATTGTCTCTCTCCTTGTGTCATGTACATGTATCCAGATAGGAGCCAGTTTATGGTCACTATCCTTGAACCTTAATTAACAAATATGTATATTAAATACATGTTGGATTGTGTATGTATGGTGAATCAACCTTTATGCATATGTATTTTTTGACATAAATGTCATGATTTGTAAATGAAAATGGTCGTTATACAATATTACAATTATCTAACAAGGCCATGGTTCTCTTGTTTAGGCATTAAGAAGTAATATGCTCTAATCCTTGCACTTAAAACACTTCACATCATATAATTTAGAAAGAGTTTTGTTTTTTATTTTACCCTTTGGAATAGTAATTTAATCTTTTCACTTTATCTCTTCATTTGATTTTGTGATGGCTTTGTTATCCTTCCAATTAGCCCTCTATCAAGGATTAGATTTTGCTTTTCTAGATTTGAGTTGCTTCTCCACCTTATGGCTTTGTGCAAGAGCACTTTCGTCCCCACATAGTGTTGCAATTCAACAATATCAATAATTTACTTATTCAAGTCTCCAACAAATCATGCCATGCTAGTCTCTTGGTCCTCCCCTATATTATCTTTTATCATGGTTATCTCTATCTCCTTGTGGTAATGCTACATACTCTTGGAACCTTGCACCAAACTTTCTAATTTTCTATGCAAATCATAATAGTAATGCCTAGGGACAAACCTTTTACGCATTGCCAATTTCATGTCCTCCCATGTCTGAATGGGTCTTTCTCCATGCCTTCACTTATTGATCATAAATTGATCCCACCAGATGCTTGCATGTTTAATGAACTCCATAATTGCCAATTTGACCTTCTTCTCCTCATAGTACTTATGAAAATTAAAAATATGTTCAATCTTTCATTCCCACTCTAGGTACAACTCTAGATCATTCTCATATTAAAAGGTAGGAAATTTTATCTTGATGGTACTTAGGCTGCTATCTTTTTTATAAATAGTTTTCTTGCCTTTGTTGTACATCGATTCCTCCTAGTCCAAATCATCTTCTTCCTCCTCCTTGATCATACGTCACTTAGAGGATTAGGAATTCAATAAGGATTTTATATCATCCAACCTTGCATTTAGTTTTTTGAAATTGATCTACAACAACGTTCATGAACATTTTTCATGCCACTATCTTATGATTCTTTTTCATTGCTCATGTTTAGAACCTACAAAATTTATTAGCAATAAAAGAAAATAATTCCTTACACACTCACTTATGTGTTGCACTAGCATAATTGATAATGACACATGTTTCACATAATATAGGCTTTTACCCTATAATGATCTCACCACTCTTGCCTTTTACTTCTCAAGCTAGCTTTGTTTATGTTCTTAAAAGAAACAAAATCAATAAAATTTAAAAAGTAATTAAAAATTGATGACAAGCTCAAAGTTTAGAATTTCAAAGCCTTAGTTGAGGCAAATGAAAACACAAAGAAAATTTAATTAATAAAACTAAGGAATTAAGAAAACTTCAAAAGAAGCAATAAACGTATGAAAGAAGTAACTAGACCATAATGAAATAAGCACACAAAAAAACTTGTATAAAGAAACTCAAGAATCACCAACACAAACCCCTATTGAAACAAAATCCCTCGCTATTAAGAATATGAAACTTGCATTTTTTTTTTCCAATTTCGTTTCTCTTTGCCCTTTTTTTGTATTTTCTTTTTCTTTTTTGTCAATTGCTCATTTTTATAAAGAGATGAAACTAACACTTTCGAGTTCAAGTGATGCAAACTCTAATAATGACAATTTGAAACCCAATAATTATAGAAAATTGCAAACTTAAAATATGTATATTGAAATCTAACAAAAATAATTTGAAATCAATGGTGTTCAATTTGATTGGTATATAAACATAAGGACGCACACAAAAGAAGATAGATTGAAGATAGAACTATAAGATTTAGGAAAATGAAAACAAAGAAGATATGAAACAAAGAGAACAAATGACAAACAAAGGATATGTAACTGATTCTAGAACAAAGCTTTGATACTGATAAAGAACCTGCTAGAAGACTCACCTTAGGAACTCTTTATATGATTGTTACTTTGCCCTAGAAAGTTAGAAATCAAGTTGTTGATCAAAAGATTAGAACCTTAAGGAAACTAAGCCCTTAAAACCTAATATTGAAGATGTCATAAAGGTTGATTACTCCTTTTGATAAGTCTAATTTTGTATTCTACCAATAACATAAGAAAGCAAAACATAAAACTTGTTAAAACTCAATATTATTTATCAAAGATAATCTGAATTTGTACTATAAGGATAGGGCTTATATCGAGCCTTGCAAAGTGAAGTTTCCTACATATAAAATGTTTAAAATTCCTTAAAAAAAAGTTATATCTAAATAAGAAACACATTATAGAGAAGAATCTTAGCTAAATAGAAAAGAAACAACTCAAAATTTAGTTAATAAAATAAGAAATAGATTGTCACATCCCATTTAATAATCATTTAAATTTCTCTTTAAGTCTATCCATTGTCATTTAAAAGACCTGATTAAATTTATTTTTTTCATTATGTCTCTTGTTCACCACTTAGTAATTATTTACAACAAAACATACATGAATAATCAAACCAAAATACTAACTGACTACATACTGGCCCAACCTCTATTACACTGCTAGACAGCGACTTTGAAAAATATATTGGATGCAATCTTTAGTCTACTCTTCCTGAAATAAGATTTCATACAAAAGAGTGAGTTTGCATACTCAGTAAGTAAATGCATAATGATACTTCAATCT
>CATIWR010308083.1:0-12903 GCA_949677035.1 Omphalea diandra | reverse complement strand
TAAAAGATGTGTTCTTAGGATACCATAGTCCCAAGTGAATAGTACCATGCAAATATTTGAAAATTCTCTTCACATCATTCAAATGAGACTCTCCGGGAGAGGATTGAAACCTAGCACACATGCAAACACTAAACATTATATCTAGCCTAGAAGCAGTAAGATAGAGTAGAGATCTGATCATACCTTGATATCTTTTTTCATCTACCACTGCACCCCATTCATCCTTGTCTAGCTTGATGGTACTGCTCATTAGAGTTTTTGCTACTTTGCATCCTTCCATGCCAAATTTCTTTAGTATCTCCTTCGTGTATTTGGCTTGGTTGATGAAGATCCCTTCTTTGAGTTGCTTGATTTGTAGACCAAGAAAGAATTTGAGCTTTCCCATCATGCTCATTTCAAATTCCCTAGTCATACACTTAGCAAAATCTTTACAAAGGGATTCATTAGTAGCACCAAAGATAATATCATCAACATAGATTTAGACAATTAAAGTGTCATGCTTATGCTTTTTAACAAATAATGTAGTATCAACCTTTCCTTTCTCAAAAACATTTTGTAGAAGAAACAAACTAAGCCTTTCATACCAAGCTCTTGGATCTTGTTTCAATCCATGCAAGGCTTTGTTTAATTTGAAAACATGGTTTGGAAAATAATGTGATTCAAAACCAGGAGGTTGTTCAACATAAACTTCCTCCTCAATAATGCCATTTAAAAATGCACTCTTAACATCCATTTGGAAAAGTCTTCATATGACATGCAAATGCTAAGAGAATCCTAATGACCTCTAATCTTGCTACGGGGGCGGAGGTTTCATCATAGTCTATGCTTTCCTCTTGGTTGTATCATGTAGTAACCAATCTAGCCTTGTTTCTATTGATGACACCTTGCTCATCTAACTTGTTCCTAAACGCCCACTTACTACCTATAATTGGGTGATTTTTAGGCCTAGGGACAAGTTTTCATACTTTGTTTCTCTCAAATTGGTTGAGTTCTTCTTGCATAGCAAGTAACTAACTTTCATCTATAATAGCCTCATTAATTGACTTTAGCTCTAATTAAGAAACAAATGCAAGATTATTATCTAAATGTAATTGAGATCTAGTACTTACACCTTTTGATGTATCACCAATGATCAAGTCCTTAGGGTGATACTTAGAGAATCTCCAATCTTTGGGTAGCTTCTGTCTTGGTTCATCTTCTTATTGATGTTTTGGTTCCTCATCAATCCTTGTTGATTCACTTCTCTCTATGTCTTTATCATCTATTCTTGTAGTTTCTTCTAATTCCAGCTTTTCAAGATCACCTACAAGATCATCAACAAAAATACCTTTCCCAAGATCAAGTTTACTAGATTCATCAAAGACAACATTCATAGACTCTTCAACTACCATAGAATTTTTATTGAATACTCTATATGTCTTGCTTGAGGTGGAATAGCCTAAGAAGATTTCTTCATTAGTCTTGGAATCAAATTTCCCAAGATTATCCTTGGTGTTCAAAATATAGCACTTATATCCAGATACTCTTAGGTATGAAATTTTAGGTTTTCTACCATTCCAAAGCTCATAAGAGGTTTTATTGAGAATGAGTCTTTTAAAAACTGTATTTGAAATATAACATAAGGTATTGATGGCTTCGGCCCAAAAGTAATTTGGTAAGGAATACTCATTGAGCATTGTCCTAGCCATCTCTACCAAAGTCCTATTTTACCTCTCTACAACACCATTTGGTGTTCTAGGAGCTGAGAAATTATGAAAAATTCCATTTTCCAAACAATAATTTTCAAATAATTCATTTTGAAATTATTTTGGTCACTTCTAATAGAAGTTATGAAGTAACATTTTTCATTTGAAACTCATTTTGCAAAGCTTTTAAAAGCATCAAAAGAATCATTCTTATGAGCTAGAAAAGATACCTAAGTAAACCTAGAGTAGTCATCTACAAGGACTAGTACATAATGCTTTCCACCTAAGCTAGCACTCCTAGTAGGTCCTATCAAGTCCATGTGAGCAAGTTGAAGTGGTCTACATGTACTTACAACATTTTTTGATTTGTGGGAGGCTTGATGTTGCTTCCTCATTTGGCATGGGCCACATGTCTTATCTTTAGTGAATTTTAGTTTAGGAAGGCCTTTCACTAACTTTCCTTTGGATAGGCTTTTAAAAAGATCCATACTTGCATGCCCAAGCCTTTTATGCCATAACCAAGCTTCATTATTTAAAGACATGAGACACTTGAAAGATTGGTTAGCCAAATTGTCTAAGTCAATTGAATAGGTGTTGCCTTTCCTTTCACCTTTGAAAATAACCTCATCATCCACCAAAGTGCTGACTCGACATTCCCTAGTGTCAAAGGTGACCTTATTACCTTTGTCACACAATTGACTTACACCCAACAAATTATATTGTAAGCTACTAACTAATAAGACATTATCAATTAATAAACAACCATCCTTACCTATGGAACTAATGCCAATTATCTTACCTTTGACATTGTTACCAAATGTGACATCTCCACCTTTTTTCTCTTTAAGTGATGTGAATAGTCTTTTATTTTCGTTCATATGCTTTGAGCAACTACTATCCATATGTTAATTACTTGTTTTGGTAGTAGTCACATTTCCCTACAAAATAAGAGTCAACCACCTTTTCTTTGATACCCAAGCATACTTGGGTCCTTGGGGGTTAGAAATTGAAAGGTCCTCTAATTTGAGGTAAGCCTTCCTAATAAAGCATTGTATGTTGATATGCCCATATTTCATGCAATAGTAGCATTAGAGATTAGACTTGTTAGTTTTTCTTCTATGCATAAATTTAGTATGAGTAGGAGGCCTTCTCATATCATGGTCATGTGAATGCATGCATGTGCATGTATGATGAGTAGGAATAGAGGATTTTCTATAAGGATGGTCATGCTTTTTGTTGTACATATAAGCATGTTTGGCTCTTTGAGTCTTAGCTCTAGAGTCTTAGGTAGCCTTCCCTTTGCCTTTAGGCTTAGGAGGCTTAGTGCTAGGAGCATTTTTCTTCCTAATCACCTCAATGCTTGAGGGTTGAGGTTGTGAAGCTCTAACAAATGTAGTTGTAGAAGTAGAGGGTGTTCCATTAAAACTTAGACCATGCCTAATTAAAAGTGGTATTTGTGACACAATAAGAGTATATAAAGCCTTTTTTCCTTTATGGAATTTAGAGATTGAGCTTCTAAGCTCAATGACTTCTCCTTTAAGAGTGTCATTCTTCTTTCTAAGTGAGGCTAAGGAAGAAGATGATGTAGATAATTTTTCAACATATTTCTTGAGTTCTTCATTAGAAGCCCTCAATTCATTTACAAGCTCATTTAAAGATTTAAACTCATCTTCTAGTTTGGAGCACTTCTTCCTATAGGTTTTAACTTATGACTTATACTAGTCACACCTCATAGTTAGAGCTTCTAAAAGCTCTTCATCTATATCATCTACCTCATAATCAGAATTGAAGTGGGAAGATGTACTTACCTCTTGTGAAGAGTCCCCTAGTGCCATGAAGCATATGTTGGCCTCCTCTTCTTCTTCCTCATCTTCACTTGAGTCATCATCCCAAGTGGTGAAGAAGCTTTTCTTCTTTTCTTTATCCCATCTCTTCTTCTTCTTTATCTTCAGACATTCATGCTTCATGTGCCCTTGTTTGCCACATTCATAGCATGTGACATCATTTGTTCTTTCTTTTGGACTTTGGGCAGATTTCTTGAAGACTCTTCTTTCTTTTCTTCTCCTTATCAACTCTTTGGTTCTTCTTGAGAGCATGGCTAGTTGTTCTCCTTCTTTACCACATTCCTCTTCACTTGAGGAGAGGTCTACTTCTTTTTCTCTTGTTGAAGCTTTGAGACCCATGGTTCTTTTTTCTAGTTTTTCATTTTGACCCCTTAACTGTTTCATTTGCTCATCTTTTTGAATAGCCAACTCATGAGTCAAGAGCTTGCCAATGAGCACATTCGTTGGGACCTTTCCAATCTTCAGATTGGACTTTTAAATACTATACACCCTAGCTCCAAATTTGTCAAGTGGAAGAGTTTTAAGGATTTTGGTGTTTACCTCATAATTTGTGAGTACTCTTCCAAACTTCTTCATATTGGTGACAATGGACAAAAGCCGGTTGGTCATTTTCGTGATGTCCTCATTGTCCTTCATCATGAAGAGTTCCCATTCTGTGACATACATCTCCAAACGACTTGACTTCACTAGAGTTGTGCCTTCATAATAGTTCTCTAAAGTCTTCCATATGGCATGTATGGTTTGACAATGTTGCACTTTCCCAATCTCTTCTTTAGAAAGTGAGCTTAGGAGAATGGACATTGCCCTCTTGTTCTTGCCATTTGAGCATCGGTGAGCTTTAGCCCATTCATCCCTTGGGATTAATTCTTCATTGCCATCCACGACTCTAGTAGGAGGCTTCCATTCCTTGATTACCACATCCCAAAGGTCCACCACATCCCAAAGGTCCACCACATCTATATCAAGATAGATCTCCATCCTAAAATTCCAATGAGTATAGTTGGTTCCATCAAAATATGGCCTTAGGTGTGAGTAGATTGCTTCTTATGCCATGATCTTGTTTCACCCAATGAAGGTTTGATTTGTGAAAACCTTTCTCTGATACCGCTTGTTGTCCCTTGGCACCAAGAAGGGGGGTTGAATTGGTGTATAAAAATTTCAAAAGCAAAGAATAGGGGAAAAAGAATGAGTAGAATGGAGACAACAATTTATAGTGGTTCGGGTATAATCGACCCTACGTACACTCCCCAATTTACCAATTGGGTATTTCACTATCTCAAGGTGTTTTTAAGCTCACACCCAACTTGTATAACTTGTGTTTTGATGGCTCACACATAACCTTACAACAATGTATTTTTAGGCTAACACACAACCTCACTTAAGTGTTTCACTAGGCTCACACTTAAACCTATCTTGAAGTGTTTTTGCAAGCTCACACTACAACCTTACAACTTGGTGTTTAATGCTCACACCTAACACTTATAATTTCATAAAGAAATTTGAAGAAAATGAGTAGGAAAGATTGAGAGCTTTAATTACTTGTAATAAATTTCTTAACAACTTTATTCATGGTTGTTTGGTGGAGTATTTATACCAAAACTTTACCAAAGAGACATTGCAGATCATAGCTATTCAAATCTTTGAGACATGCTTGATAGATTCTGTATTAAATGTTTGACAGTCTTAATTCGCAGTCGCTACTACTCATTAGCGGTCGCGAAATCCAAATTCCTAAAGGAAAATCCCATTTGTGTCTAACGGCTAGTCCACGTGGCAGCTTTTGATTAGTTCACCAAGAAAATATAGTCGTTGCCTTTCACCTGATTTCATAAGTCGCGGTCGCAATCATTCTTGTACAGGTCGTGATAGAAAGACGTGAATTCGTCTGTCGAATATGGTCATCTTCTTCTTCATGATTCGCAGTCGCTACCAACAAGATGCCTCCGTGAAAATTGACTTCCAACGGACAACTGGGGCATTTGTCACGCTGTGATTGTGGACTTGCTTCCCTCTTGAGTTACATCAAATTTTGGGGTCGCGACTCGAGCATGACACACACCACAAATTCGTCTGCCAATTTTGGATTCCTTTATTTGGATGAATCGCGGCCTAGAATAGCTTTGCAATTTTGCCTTTCTGCTTTATAGCAAGCTTCTTCACAAATCACGATTGCGAATCCAAGGTTGCGGTTGCGATTTAGAAGACACTTTTCATACTTTACAGATTTTGTGCTACATCCAACTTCTAACTTAGATAAAAATAAAAGGGCTGCAAAACAACACTAATTTTGAAACATTAGACATGATCAATCTCCTTTGTCAAGATCAAAAGAGGTCCAAGACTTAGGTTAACTACCCTAGTCCAACATCTTATATATTTATAAGGCATTAGCTGAGGATGGTCTTGGTAAAATCCATGACTCACCATAGAGAGAGGATTCATCCCATTTACATTCTATAAAAGCATTATACTAGAATCAAGAGATTAACCGACTGATAGAGTTAGATCTTTTACACATGCTCATGTATAACACATACCTTATAGGCAAGTACAATATAGAACTTATGAACAAATAATGCAGGATCTAAGAAATCACAAAGAAAGAAAGTATGGCATATTGAGAAAACTAGGTGCAATTAACTTTAATGGCGCTATAAATCAGGCAATAGTAGAGACATGGCTAAAAAGCACATTGAGAGTTCTATATTTAGTGAAATATACATCAAAATAAAAGTTTGATTATATAGTGTCACTATTATAGTATATGCATGTGATTGGTGGGAAACCATTCCAAAAAGTGATGTCCAATCTCTAGTGCTTACATGAGATGATTTTCTTCATGAGTTCAATAATAATTACATGCTAGAGATATATAGAGATGATAAATAAAAAAATTTTTGAATATAAAATAAGGGAGATGACTATAGTTAAGTATGAGGTAAAGTTTAATAAATTATCTCATTATGGTGGCCACTAACAAAGATAAATGTCAAAAGTTTGAAGAAGGATTGAGATATTATTAAGAGTAAGATCATAACTATAGAAATTGGGAGTTATAATAAGTTGAAAGCTGCTACAGTTAGGATGGAAAAATTAGGGAAAAGAAAGAATAAAGTAATGGGCAAAAAGGGGGCCTAATGAGTTTATGAAAGATTTTAACAAAAAGAAAAGTAAATATGGATATTATATGTTATCATTATCTAGTGCTAGGGGTGGTTGCTCTAGCTATAAGGGCAGGATGTTTGGAATTTTAACTTATGCAAGCAAAGGTCAAAGCCAACCTATGGAACAATGACCCTTAAGTGTACATTATAGAAGATGATATATAGGTGAATGTAGGAAACTAACTGGTGGGTGTTACTTTTATAGATCTTTTGATCATATGCTTTGTCTTGAAAAGTCTAGAATGATAAGGGGAGGTAGAAGTAGAGCTGCATTAGAATGCACAATTGAAGCTTCAAAGCAAGTGGAGTTAGAGCATTGGTAGAGCAAATATAAAAGTGGAATGACTACAATTGGTCAAGGTATAAGTATAACATAAGGTTAGAGTTTCTAAAAAACAAACATAGGCTAGAGTATTTGCCATGACTAGATAAGAAGCCACCGCTACTCTAGAAGTTGTCATTGGTAAAATTTTTATCCATGATTTAGAAGCTTATGTATTAATTGATTATAGATTCACACATTCATTTATTTCATTGAACATGGCATCCTATTTATGTAGTAAGCATGAGCCTTTAGGCTTTAATCCAAATAAGAGTACTCATTTGACAGATGTGATGATTATGGATAAGGTGTGTTCTGATTATTCGATTCATATTGATGACACTAAGTTGAATATTGATTTTTATTATTGCCCCTTCGTGAATTTGATGTGATATTAGGTGTGGATTGGCTAACTAAATATCATACAATAATTAATTATTTTACTAAAGAGGTTGTTTTAGAGTCTCTAAATCAAATAAGGTTTGTGTTTCAAGGGAAAAGACTAATTATATCTATATGTCTAGTTTCTACTATTAAGGTTTTTCAAATGATTAAAGGTGATTATAAAGCTTATGTAGCACATGTGATAGACAAAAGGTTCATATATAAATTACCTAAGGACATCCTAGTGGTAAATGAGTTTGTAGATGTTTTTCTTGTTGACCTACCTAGTTTGGCATCTAATTGGGAGATAAAATTCACAATTGAGTTAGTTTCATCCATTCCACCTTATTGAATGGCTTCAGCTAAGTTTGAAGAAGTGAAAACTTAATTAAAAGAACTACTTGATAAAGGATTCATTAGATTTTGTATGATACGAACATGGTTAACTTATCCCAAACCTATATGTAATGTTAATATCATTACCCTATGATCTATCAAGAATTAAGAAATATACTTTAACTTCCAATTATACCTTTAGATAACTTGTATCTAGCAACCTAAGAAATAAAGAATTAAAGGTTATCTAAGTTCTAAACCTAAGATTAATTATCTTAATTTCAAGCTTAGAATTAAACTAAGTTTACAAAGTTATTAAGTCTTTACTTAATAACCTCACTAAGTTCTTTCAAGAACCAAAGAAAAGAATAATATCTCATAAAAACCAAATTAATAATCTATCAATAGCCTTTTATTCATAGGTGGCAAATTTAGGGCCTTAAATAGGAATTGTAAAACTTCAAATAATCCTAATCCTAAAAGAAGGAAAAGAATGTCCCTAATATAATTTGGCTTAGTAATATCCTAGACCACCTAAAACACTAGTTAACAATCCTAATCAAGAAACAAATTCTATTATTTAAATAATTGAAATCTTAAACTAATATGGAAGTCATATTCGACCATGAGAAAAGAAAAAGAAAGACAATGTCAATTAAGTAAATCTTTGAAGATCTTGGACTTTGACTTTGATTGACTTTGTTGACTTTATCCTTTGACCTTATCTCTTTAGCTTTGATTGTTCACCTTGTCCTCTCCTATAAGGTTACTTTGCACACCACTTTAACTAATGAAAGCTTTCTTAGAATCATTTTTCAAACTTTCTAGAATCTCTTTGAAACCTTCTAAAACCTTTGAGAATCTTTTAGATCATTTTTTGTTCAAATTATTCTAATTAAAGAGTTTGACTTATAGTTTTCATCTTGAAGTTCCACACATGAAATTAAAGTACATAATTGATGATTTTGCCTTTGAGAAAAAGATCAAGTAATTGCACATTCTTGCCTTGAATCTCTATCTTAAGCTTGATTTCCTTTTGCACAAAATCTACCAATGCTTATTTAAATTTCTTTAGATGTTCTCTAGTCATTAGTCTCTTAAATTTGAGATTGTCCTTTTGCTTGGTGCCATTCATGCTTGCATAATAGTATGTCACCTTAATGCACTCCAGTGTTATTTATTAAAATGAAAGATGGAATAATGAGATTGTGTATTAAATATAAGTAGTTGAATCAAGTTATTATGAAGAACAAATATCCTTTACCAAGAATATATGATTTGTTTGATCAATTGTAAGGAGCACAGGTGTTTTTAAAAATTGACTTGAAATCCAACAATTATCAACTTAAAATTTCAAACCCAGATGTATCAAAGATTGCTTTGCTAACCAATTATAGGTATTATTAATTTCTCATGATGCCATTTGATTTAGCCAATGCATTAGTATGCATTAGTTGTATTCATTGCTCTTATAAATAAGATATTTCAACCTTCATTGGATAAATTTTCAATTGTATTAATTGATGACATATTAGTGTATTTAAGAAGAAAAAAAGAGCGTGAAGAACATTTGAGAATTGTATCGTAAATTTTAAGAGAAAAAAATAATTGTTTGCTAAATTACGCAAATGTGAGTTCTGGTTTGATCATGTGGTATTTTTGGAACATATAGTTTCTAGACAAGGCATTAAGGTGGATCTAAATAAAATTAAAGCAGTAGTGAAATGGAAAACCCTAAAGAATATAGCAGAAGTCTAAAGTTTCTTAGGACTACCTAAGTATTATTGTTGATTTGTTGAAGGCTTTTCATTTATAGCTACTCTTTTAACTAAGTTCTTCAGAAAAATATAGCATTTTAGTGGTCTGAAGTATGTCAAAGAGTTTTTATGAATTAAAAAATAGATTAATATCTACTCCATTATTAACCATTCCTATAGGTAATGGACGATTTGTAGTTTATAACGATGTCTCTCATCAAGGTCTCATCAGGGTAATTGCATATGCATCTAGACAATTGAAGCCTTATGAATTATCTTATCTAGTACATGACTTAAAACTTGCTGATGTTGTGTTTGCTTTAAAATATGGAGGTATTACTCGTATGGAGAAACTTTTCAAATATTTACATATCACAGGAGTTTGAAGTATGTATTGAGCCAGAAAAAATTAAACATAAGATAGATGCATTGGTTAGAATTTCTGAAAGATTATGATTACATCATTGAGAATCACTTACGAAAGTTGAATGTAGTAACATATGCTTTAAGTATGAAATTAAAAAGTAGTGTTGCTCATTTATAGGTATTTTTTTAATTTGAGTATGAAATTAATACCTTACAATCTCATTTTTAATGGCCTAAAATGAAGAAAGATGTGGCAACTTATGTTTCAAAATGTTTAAGCAACATATCAAAATAGAACATTAAGCAGTGATTGGAAAATTGCAATCATTATTGATTATGGTATGAAAATAGGAGAGAATAACCATGGATTTTGTGTATGGGTTACCTAGAACTCCAAAGAAGAATGATGCTATATGGGTGATCATTGATTGACTAACTAAGTTAGCCCATTTTTTGCCTATTCGATCGGTGTAATCCATGTAGGTACTCACTTAAGAAATATATGGATGAAATTATTAGATTACATGTTGTGCTAGTGTCCATTGTATCATATAGAAATCCATGATTTACATCCCGATTTTGGGTGAGTTTACAATAAGTCATGGGTACCAAGTTGAGTCCCAATACTGCTTTTCATCCTCAGACAGATAGACAATCGGAAAGGATAATTCAGACACTTGAAGACATATTTCGAGCTTATGTGATAGAGTTCAAAGGTGCATAGGATAAATATATTGTATTGATTGAATTTGCTTATAATAATCATTATCATAGTAGTATACAAATGGCACCATACGAAGCACTATATAGAAGAAAATGTCATAGTCTTATCTTTTAAGATGAAAAAGGGATGCATATTTTAAAAGGGCAAGAATTAATGCAAGACATTGTGAATAAGGTGAAATTTATCAAGAGCCAACTTAAAGCAACACAAGATAGACAAAAGAGCTATATCGACCAACATAGGATAAAAATGGAATATAAAATAGAAATGGCATATAAGATAGGAGATAAGGTTTTTCTTCAAATATTACCATGGAAGGAAAATTTCAATTTGGTAAAAAGGAAAAACTGAGTCCTCAATATAAAAGGCCATACGAGATCCTAAGAAGAATCGGTCCTTTCACTTATAGGTTAGCACTAGCACTAAAGATGGCTCAAATTCATGATGTATTTCATGTGAGTATGCTCAAAATGTATGAGTTCAATGTTACACATATACTTAAGGATCTAGTAATATGAATTACAAATGATATATGTAACATCCCTAGACACGTTCATTGGCATTATCACATGAACATATGCATTAGATAAATAATCATTTAGAAGCACCGTTGCATTTGGGGACACTTGAACATTTTAAAGCATTGTTGTAGTTGGGGACACTTGAACATATATGTAGTGTTTGTATAGTTGCATGGCAAATTGTTTTATGTTGTGTGCATGTTATAGTATCATAAATAATGGTGTCTTAAAGCTTAATTAAAATTATAAGGAGTATCTAGGAATTAGGAGATGGATGGAACTGCTTAATGAGTGAAAAAGAGGGACTAAAAGCAAAACTTTTAACTTTCAACCAATAGGAAACCAGCCCCAATCTTTTGACTTATTTAAGATAAAAATACGGACCATTAGGATCAGATTTTGAGGAAAAAATGTGGGTTATACCAGAAACAAAGAGAGAGCAAATGAAGAAGAAAGAAAGAAAGAGGAAGAAGAAGAAGAAGAAGAAGAAGAAGAAGAAGAAGAAGAAGAAGAAGAAGAAGAAGAAGAAAAAGAAGAGAGGGAAAAGAATGAGTTGCCTAGGGTTTTTCAATTCTGGGATAGTAGGTAAGTAAATTTATCTTCTTTTCAACTGGAATTAACCTCTCATGACATGTTAATCATGCATGGTTAGTGAGAATTATGGAGTAATTGAGGTAGATCTCTTGGATGGAAGTTGTAATCCAAGAGAATAAGAGCTGATTCTATTAGATTTTACTGTTAGATCAGAATTTTTCACCCAGGATTTCATAACCCTATAAGAGGAATTAGGGAAAGTGAAAAATATGATAGTTGCAGCTTTATGTCTCATATAAATGCGTATGAAACAGTTTTGCTTGATTTTGTGTATTTGAGGAGATATGACCCCTTTAGTAGGACTAGGTCAAATCCGAACCAAGATGATCTCAGCCTTCTGTTTTCTTATATTTTGATGGCTCTATGTTCTGATTTTGACAAAGTGTAAAACATGAAATTAGTAGTATTATGTCCTCTCTAAACACATGTAAACCGGTTTTGATTGATTTACTGTGTGAAAAGAGTTATGGCTCATTGATTGGGACTGACTCTGTATCGAAGTGAAACCCACCTTCCTTTTGAATCTATTTTCCAAGTATTTGATGGCCATAGATTCAGAATTTGATGATTTTCCAAACTTTAAAGTTGTACATTTATGTATGATGTACATACCTGTGAAATAGGTTTGCCAAATTCGGCAAGGATGTTGAGATGTTGTTCCCTCATCATGACTGGTTGGCAACATGTTACAAACCTACTCATTTTGAGATTGGTCCTTCGTTTTGGTGACCTTATAGACTGAATTAGGCAATGAGTAAAACATGAAAAATGTTCCTTCATATGTTTTGTAACTGATGGTAGATTATCATTGCAATTATATGTGTACATGTTTATATACACCCAACAGTGTAAGACCTACTCAGACTGAGAGGACACTGCAACAGGGCAACATTTAAAAATTCACCACATTTTGTGTGTATCTGATATTGACCTGAAATTTGAATATGTTGTGGGTTTATGTGTCTAGTTTGTTTGAAAAAAAAGAATCAAGTCAATTGGATGAGTATATCTAGAGTTATTACGGTGAGAGTGTAGCAAGCTCAGGCTGCCCTATTAGGAATAAATGCATAAACATAGGTCCACTTGCATGGATCATGCACCAAGCATTCATAATCATTTTGACATACTTGTAACCATGTATGTATCAAATTCTAGGGTCTCAAAACTTTGAGGAAGCCATAGAGAGGGAACCAAACCTACCGTAGA
>CATIWR010308072.1:0-15107 GCA_949677035.1 Omphalea diandra | reverse complement strand
CTTGGCGAACAAGTAAGCCATCAAAGTTCTTGCAGTTAACGCCAACTTCAGCAATGATTTCTGTCATGTTATATGAGCTTCCAAGAATCAGTTGCTTCAAGTCTTTCCACTTGCCTATCACTTCTTGAATGATTCTTGATTGCTCGTACAGTAGGTCAGAATACAAGGCCAAAGTTATCAAGGCAGGACACCTGAAAACAGGAAATTTACTTTGATCCCAGTACTAAATTTCTTGACAAGAAAAAAAGGGAGTTTCTCAGCATCTTAATGACTTACTCATCTGCTGCATACTTCAACACCTCTTCTCCGCAGCAGTCTTCTGGGAGACTAAGTAAAGTAGCGCGTCTCTGGCTGCGATGTATAATGAGCTTGATGAATCCTGTGACAGGCAAAGAACGCATTCTATACACATTCATAAATCTGCCTCTGAAGCGGTAAAATGATTGATCTTTAGGAAAATCCAAGCGCTCCCAGCACGAAGGATCAAGGCTTGCTTTGTACCATGATTTGCATACAGAAGGTACATCTAATAGGAGTGATTCCATCCCTACTCTTTTAAGCACATTCAGCAAACAGTCTATTTCTAACTCCTCCCATTTTCTTTCTCTCATCCCTGCATAAAAAAAAAAAAGAAGCAATATACGGACAAATTGGACATCCCATTACTAAGAAACAGACGCAAAATGGGAAAATATATTGAAGCTGAAATGGTTAGCATATTGATAGTTTCATAAAACATAGGCCAGATTCAAAATCTGATCTAACCACCTGAACATATGACTCATCCTACTCATTTTGATGTATTGTATTTCAGAGGAAAGTTTCAATCATCAAAAAGCTAATCGGCATTTGTAAGACAGCAATTTAATTTCTGATTGTGGATTTATGACAGGACAGGACTCAGCAAAAAAGAATTGGCTGCCCATCATCAAATAGAAGTATTAAAATGAATTCCGTTAACCAAGACCAAAAATGATGAAAGTGTGGATCCTATTGCTAATAAGGCATTTGACTGCATACCAGAGCCAAACATTAAATAACACAGACAAATAACAACAAAAGGTAGCAGTTGTAACTTTCCTGTTCATTCCAGACAACCTTGATATGAAAATCACTTAAAACTTGAGAAGTCTAAATTTGCATATATATATATATGAGTGCAAAATGAATGGATTTTGTGATTACCTGAGATTTTGTTGACTATAGTAAACAGAAAGTATTTGAACAATGAACAGGGACAGGAGCAAAACCCAGATAACTAAGAAACCTGAGGGCAGGAACAAAGTGATACCCACATAAAATTGGAAGTAAAGATCAACTAATAGGAGAGAGAAGGTCACGTTACAGGACTATTCTGAGTCTTATCGTAAAACAAAGGAAGTCATCTCTCTTTAATAAGGATTGGATTTCTTTTTTTACAATGCTTTCCAGCTGTTAAAAGAAAAAGGAGGGTAAATGTCTGTTGATTGATTTCTACCTGAGACGCATAACAACTCACTAGACATTGAAATATGATCTACATAAGCATCAAGATCATCATATTTGCAGACCCTGCTAGTAAGATCCATAAGAATTTAATCGGATCTAGTACATAAATTTAAAACACCAATCAATAGTTAAGCGAAAACGAATTTTATACATGTTTGCGCGTAAGATCCAAAATTATTTTGAACTATAATTTCAACTACTAAAATTAAACAAAAAAAAATATATCAAAAGAATGGAAATCGAGAGCTAAGTCTTCCTTTTTCTGACATTCTCTCAAGATGGCTACAAATGAATGTAGCGGTTAAGGTTAGGGTTAGAAGAGAGGAAATGAGATTTAACAGGCTCACTCATCACTGGTTTATATTAAATTAGACTTACACATGACTATCTTCCATACCGGCCCACTAAATATGTCAAAAGCCTATAACCCATTTTATCACAATTTAATTGGGTTTACCTACTAATTAATAAATTATGTTATTCAATCCATTTTATAAAAAATTAAAACAAATCAATAATTAATATTAGCCCACATAAAAATTCTAATATTCTCTCACTTGGAAAATATTAATTATAACGTTTTTATGTTTTAAAAAAATATATTTTTGAAAACGACTCTCAGACTGAATACTTTAAACTCAAATGTAACCACAAAATTTTAAAAAACATATAGTTTATTGATAAAATGACACCTTAAATATAATTCTATCCACATTAAATTATCAATATCAGATCATTGCAATAATTATGTCTCTTATTGGCATAGTACCAATCCATAGTCACAAATATTGTCAACTTAACCGACCTGGATTTCGATATGACAGTGCAGCAAGAAAATAACACTCACATGTGATCAATACACTATTTTCATTGTTAGTCCTTCAAATATTTATCTTTCACACATGCTAAAATGAGCAAAAGAAACTCACAAGGCTTCACAATAAAGCTTTTGTTTCCATTTTGGAAATACACACAATATATGTCTTAGTCTTTGTTTCTAGAAACACAATTGAAAACTAATTAATATAGCTTAAGATAATTACATTAATCTTAAGCACATCACGCATAACTCATAGCATGTTATATATATATATTGAATGTGCACATATGCATAATAAACGACCACAAAGTACTTAACACATAAACAAATATATATGAATAAGTAATGTAACGAAATTATTTAACTTCGATGTTCAATTACAAGCACAAAACTCCCACTAACCAAATACATTAAAAGACTTTACAACAGCCATCTCACTAATATGTTTCTTGAAAATTATGGATTTAAGTCCTTTAGTTAGAGGATAAACTAACATCAAATCAGTACTAATGTATTCAATCTCAATATCTCTTTTTTTCCCTAAATCTCTGACAGTATGATATTTAATCTTCGTATGCTTAGAATCAATTGAACTCTTATTGTTATTAGAAAAGAACACAACAACATTATTATCACAATAGATTCGAAGTGGTCTAACAATAGAATCGACCACAAACAACCCAAAAAATAAAATTCTTCAACCATATAGCTTGTGTACTAGTACCATAACAAGCAACAAACTCAGTTTGCATAGTAGAAGAAATTGTAAATGTTTTTTTTAAAACTCTTCCACGAAACAGCACCACCGACAAACATAAAAATATAACCTGAAATGGACTTCATATCATCTTGACAGCCTGCAAAATCAAAGTTTGAATACCCCATTACTTTAAGATCAACCAACCACCTATAAACTAGCATATAATCATTTATCTTTTACAAGTATCTCATGACCTTCTTAGCAGCTACTCAATGATCTCACCCAGGATTAGAAAGATATTAATCAAGAACACTAACAATGTATGCAATATCTGGTATTGTACACACTTGGTCATACATCAAGCTACCAATGACACTAGCATAAGGAATATTATTCATGGTTTGCTTCTCTATATCACTTTTAGATTGCTCCTTACTAAATTTATCTCCTTTCACAATAGGAGTATCACCACCTTTGCAAGAATGGATATTGAATCTACTGAGCACACGATCAATATAGGCCCTTTAAGAAAGACCCAATAAATGATGAGATCGATCACGACGAATCTTAATATCCAAGACAAAAGATGTCTTTCCAAGATCTTTCATATCAAAATTCCTAGAGAGTAACTGTTTAGTCCCACAAATCTTCTTCATATCATTATTAGCTTACAAAATATCATCAACATAGAGAACAAGAAATATAAATTTACTCTCACTGATCTTATGGTAAAATGCATTGATCTATCTTGTTCTCTGTGAAATCAAGTGAAGTGACTACCTCATCAAATTTGAGATACCATTTATGAGAAGCTTGTTTGAGACCATATATAGATTTCTTCAACTTGCAAACCAAGTGTTCTTTATCACTTTCCTTAAAACCCTCAGGTTGCACCCTCAAGTTGCACCATGTAAACTTTCTCACCTAGATCACAATTCAATAATGTCGTTTTGACATCCATTTGATGCACCTCTAAATCAAAATGAGCAATTAAGGCCATAATTATTCTAAAAGATTCTTTAGAGGAAACAGGGAAAAAAGCCTAATTATAATCAATACCCTCAAGTTGTGTGAACCTCTTGGCAACCAATTTGGCTTTAAATTATCAACCTTTCCTTTAGAATCCTTCTTAGTTTTGAATAACCATTTGCAACCTATGGGTTTATGATTAGAAGAAAGTTTCACCCATTCCCAAACCTCGTTACGACACATTGATGTCACCTCATCTTTCATAACATCAATCCACAAATCAGAATGAACACTATTAACAGCCTTATCATAAGATACAGGATCAACAACATGATTTATATGACAATCACCTTCTCTAGGATCAACCTTATAATCATCTAAAATTGTTGACCTTTTCGCCCTAATAAACCTTCTAACAGGTAATGCTTCAACTACAATAGGCTCTGGAGGATTCTCAATAAAAGGAGGAAGATCAACTGCACCCTCACAATCACCACCTATTTAAATAGGAACCCTTATAACATTTTCATGAGATGAAGGTAAAGGAATTGTGCAATTTCACTTTGTACATCATAAATAGGTGGTTGAGAAATGTCCAGATCAACAACATCCATCTCTAAAAACTTCGCAGTCATGGACTCTACAATCTTTGTGTCACATGTAGGACAATAAAACTTATATCTTTTAGAATGGGTTGGATATCCAATAAAATAACAACGAGTGGTTATGGGGTCAGTCTTTTACTCAGATTATATATTCTAACCTCAACAAGACAACCACAAATATGAAAATGGTTCAAACTAGGTTTTCTACTAGTTCATAACTCAAAATGTGTTTTAGGTACAAATATACTAGGGACACAGTTCAAAATATAAAGGACAGTTTTAATAGCCTCACTCTATATGAATTCAGGTAAGTTAGACCTACTCATCATGCTCCTCATCATATCTTTCAAAGTACGATTACACCTTTCAGCGACACCATTTTGTTTAGGACAACCAGACATGGTATATTGGGCAACTATTCCACACTCTTGCAATTATTTGGCAAACAATCCAATATGTTGCCCAGTCTCATCATATTTACCATAATATTCACCAACACAGTCAGACCTCACAATTTTAATGAATATTTCTAATTGTTTTTCAACCTCAATTTTGAAAATTTTGAACATCTCAAGGGCAATGGATTTCATATTTATCAAGTATAAATAACCATAATGAGAAAAGTCATCAATGAAGGAAATAAAATATTTATTGTCGTAAATAATAGGTGAATGAGGCCCACTAATGTTAGTGTAAATAATCTCTAGAAAATTTGAACTTTTATTAGCACCTTTCTTTTTAGTCCTAGTCAATGTACCTCTTATGTAGTCCACACAAACATCTAGATCCTCAAAATCAAGAGAAGGAAGAGTGTCATCTTTCACTAGTCTTTCAATTCTTTCTCTAGATATATGACTTAAACGTTTGTGCCACAATGAAAATGATTTTTCTTTAACTAAGGATCATTTGGTCACAACATTGGTTTCACAAGAAGGTCCATAATCTCTAGCATCATCCAAACACAATCTATATAAATTATCGAACAAAACACATTCACCAATCAATTTAGAGTCTAAAAACATATTAGTTCCTCCATTACCTATAACAAAATGATATCCAATCTTATCTAAAATAGTAACAAAAACCAAGTTTCTCATAAAAGATGAAACATAAAAGGTGTTTTCCAAAACGAGACAAAATTCAGACTCCAAAATGAACCTAACTACTCCAACTTGCTCTCCAAATTATTCTCAACTCTAAGCTCGGACTCTCTTTCACTTAGCTTTCATTTGCTTATAAACCCCTGCACGGTAATAGCAATATGAATAGTTGCACCACTATCAAGCCACCAAAAGTTTGGTGGTACATCAACCATATAAGATTCAAAACAAACATAAGCCAAAAGAATACCTACTTCTTTTTTCTTCTTTAGCCAAACTGTGAAATTATGATAATATTTTCTCTTATGACCTTTTTTATGACAAAAGAAACATTTCACTTTACTCTTATGTACAATTCCAGAATCACCTACCTTTTTGGTCTTACTTCTAGCATGTCTTCTTAGGAGCATAATAATTAGGTTAGACTTACCCTTATCCTTTTTAGGATCAGCCTTAGGTTGTGTCACTAGCATGACAATCTCACCCTTCTCTTTCTTAATTTTATTTTTCCTCAACATCACATTTGGTTATAAGGTCATTAATGGTCCAAGTAGTGTTTTGGGTGTTATAGGCAGTCTTGATTTGGCTAAAGTCAGGAGGTAAAGTGTTTAGGGCTTGGTGAACCATGAATTCATTAGAAATCTCAAGTTTAAGAATGTAATCCCTCAAACTCCCATTATAGTTGTACCTCATACTAATTAACTAACTCATAAGGGTTTTAGCCTCAGCCTTATCAAATACGAAATACCTATCTTCTACAACAGCAAGAACAACATTGGCAGTAACATCAGTGGACAAACTATTCCTAAGGTATTCAGGAATAGTTTTCCTTATGGCCATAAAACAAAGACGATTAGATCTCTCCTACTTAGCATGTAATTCCTTTTCCTCGATATTGCTTTCATGGGTGGATTTAGCAGACTTATCCTCATAAAGGGCATAATCTATCTCACCCATTTCCAAAACTAATTGAATGTCCTCTTTCCACCTCTTAAAGTTTATGCTAATCAAGAGTTCAACAGTCACAGTATTATTGTTGAGACTAAAGAAGACTATTTGAGACAATACAAAAGTATGTAATAGAATTGGGTTGTGTACAAAATTAAAGCTATAATTTACGCAATCTAGAAAATTCTGACATCACTATATATTCTCCTTTGGATAGAACATGCACATGCAATAAAATTTCTAGTTATGAAGCACACAATCGAGATTACACCAGTTTTCGAAAAATCTATTCTCTTTGGGTAGATAGTCTCTCTAGACTACTGCAACTCTTAACACAAATAGTTTCATTCCAACACCCACTCCCAAAATTAATGCATCTAATAACCCTTTATGGGCAAATTATTATATACATTAATTCAGAATTATCTCTTCGCAAAAAAATTAAAAAATAACTCTATAAATTCTATAAATTTCAATGGATGTTCCACTTTGGTGTAACACCCATATCAACCCATAAAAATATTTTTAATTAGAGATTAATAAAAGTTCAATTAAAATACATACCAAACGCAAATATATACATCAAACCTATATAAGGTACTAAACACAATATACCTTAATTTTAAATGCATGATTATTAACTCATATATATACAAATCAAATATTTATTATTTACTTGTTTATTTTATTACAAATCTAATATCACTAAATTATAAACTGTCTATTAACTATATATAAACCACCCAAATATATATATATATATATATATATATATATATATATATAATCACTGAAATAAAAAAAAATACCATGATGAACATTAAAAAAAAATTGAAATGGATTAACACAAAGGTCATGGCTTCATCTCCCAGGGTAAGAGCTGTGTCTTCCAAAATATTTAGGATTATAAATCATGTACAATCACAGCTCTAATACCACATGTAAGAATTTAATAGGATCTAGTATATGGATTTAGAACACCAATCAATAGTTAAGCAGAAACAAATTTCATAAATGTTTGCGCATTAAATCTGAAATTGTTTTGAGTCATAATTTCAACCACTAAAATTAAATAAAAAAAAATAAATTAGAAGAATGAAAATCGAGAGCTAAGTCTTTCTCTCCTTGACCTTCTCTCAAAATTGCTACAAATGGGTGTAGTAGTTAGGACTAGAGTTAGAAGATAGAAGATAAGATTTAACATATTTATAATGAATTTAATAGACTTACTCATCACAGATCCATATTAAATTAGACCTACACATAACCTTCTTTCATATCGGTCCACTAAAAGTGTTATACACCCATAACTCATTTTATCACAATTTAATTGGACTTACCCACTAATCAATAAACTATATTATTAAGTCTGTTTTATAAAAAATTAAAATAAATCAATAATTAATATTAGCTCACATAAAAATTCTAACAAGATCATCATAATCCTCTGATGTAAAATGTAGGAGGTGTTAGCAACCTTTGTTTATATCACCATTAGATACTTTATTTGCATGCGTGCTACCCTTAATTAAAATCAGTATGTTTCTATATGGAAGATATTTGAAAAATTATCTAATTTTCTTTTCTTTTCGATATAATAATTTTGAAAATTTATATTTTTTATTTTGTTTATAAATTTATTTTATGCATATAATTTATCATTATGAAGATCATATAACATATTATAACATAGAATTAATATATTAATAAATTACTCATTAAAATATAAATTTTATATCATTAAAATTGGTTAAGGATCAACTTATTTTAACTATAAAAAAAACACTAAATTTAATAATACAATTAGGCATCAACCCACGCTTTTACCGTGTTGCGATCATAAATTTTTATTATAATTTTGATGCAAAATTCATATTATATTAGAATATTATATGTTTATATTAACCTTATTGTTTTAAATTGAGTTCATTTTAATTACATTAGATTTTTCAACAATGATGCAATGATTTTAAAAATTAATAAAATAAAATAATTAATTGACATATGGCAAAAAAAACTATATATATATATATATATATATATATATATATATATATATATATATATATTCTCATTTTATAAAATTAAAATTTTCATTTTTTTACATATACAGTAAATATAAAATAAATTATTTACATAATTTTTAAAAATATATATATATTAGATTAACCAACTAAATAGCAAAATTTATGAAACTGACTGAATACCTAAATTTATGATTTTTATAATTTTGATTGGAATTTTATTCAAATTTTTCTCAAATTGACATAGTAAACACCTCCAATTTGTTAAAAGAGACCAATTCTTCACTTTATTATTATTATTTTTTTAGATGACAATAATATTTCTCATTCATAACACAACTATTATTATGTATGTTTCGAAAGTAGGAATTCTCCTAAAAATATGATCATGATAATAGGACAACAAACAATATAGCAGTAGACATATTCCGCTGGCTATATCAAATTAGCTCTCAGTTACCATCGACGACTTTTCTTTGTCATCGACAGTAGCCAACTTAATCTCTTCGCTTTCTACTCTTTCTTTCTTGTTCCTCTTATAGTTTTTTTTTTTTAGTAATAATAAATAATCAAATCATATTTTCATATTATTTGCATGAGTTAGTCAAAGTTTATAGATTTTTTTGATAGTAAAATCTCCAATATTTTTTTAATAGTGAATTTAGAAAAACATATGACAAATCAAAGATGTATGAAAAAAGATCTCATGATTGCTAAGGTTTCAATATTTGGAGATAAATCAAGACCTTCCAATAATGAAAATAAATTTATTTGGTTAAAAATTCATTTAGGATTTTATGTTAAATTTATTCTTCATAGTTGTTTGTTCATTTTATTGATAAAATATTATATGTCTTTTATTTTATCTCTCTTGATACAAGTTTAATTATTTTCCTCTATGAGAGTTTGTTTGTCTTACATCATGAGAGTTAAGAAGAGTTTGAGTTTTATGTTCAAAAAATCAGACTCATTTCAAGACTCATCAAATGATAATGAAGTATATTTGTAGCCCAATATCGCCAATGAATAAAATGTTTTTCTTGCTTATGTGCCAAATGCAGCCAAAATGATATATACAATCATTCTGTCAACACAATAAATGAAATTTAAAAGAAAATTTTCATCTTTTTAAGAAGACTTGTATATATATCTTTAACGCAGTCAAGATTACTTGTCTAATACAAGTTGTACTTATTAATTTTTATCAATGAAAGACTCTTTTTATTTCAAAAAATATATATTTTGTTCACGTAATCACATAAAATTGATAATGATACGTGAGTTGGTTGGTTAGTTCTTTCTACATGAACCAAAATGAGGTATTTGACTAGACACCAGAACCAAAAATTGAATAACACTAACAAATAACAACAAAAGGTAGCAGTTGTAACCTTACTGGTCATTCCAGACAACCTTGAGATGATAGTCACTTATATCCAAATTTACGTAAACATGAATTGTAAGTTAGAAGCCACAACCTCATTCAAACAAAAAAAAAATGCAAATGAATGGATTTTATGATTACCTCAGATTGTGTTGAGTAAAGTAACAGTGAGGGTGCGTAGAATTGTGAAAGACTATATTGAGAAGTTTAGTTTATTTATAAAGCAAGTCAACATTAAATGTTCTCAATCATTTCCAAGGTTTAATCTTTTTGTAGTATCGTTTTCCAAGTTGTTAATCAAAGTTTTCACCAATATCGATGGGATTATCCTTTTTCCAAGTCGAGATTACATCCTTAACGCTTAGATCTCACAAATCTATTTCATGTTCCAAAGATTAAATCAATATTCTTCCTTTGCAAAGATTAAGAATGGAGCATGTAATCAACTGTTAAACATGATGAAGCCATTTCATAATGTGGATACCTTAAGTTATACCTAGGAATAAAAAAAGGGGTCTAGATTGAGTTATGGCTTATAGTTTGTAGGTCTAGTGAGCATACCGACAGGCATGAATTTGTCATAAGGGTGTGCACGGGATGTGGGAATACATCGGTTGGTTCGGTTTGGTTTTTTATCACGTTTTAATAAATTGAATTTTTTATATTCATAATCGAACCGAACCGAAATTTTTAAAAAAATCAAACTAACCGAATCAATTAAACAGAAATTTATGTCTATAAACTGAATCGAACCGATCTTATAAAAATTTGATTCGATTCTGTTTGTTTCAATTAAATTATATATTTTAAATCTGATTCGATTCAAATTGGTTTGATTTATTTATTACTTTGGTTTTTTCAGTTTTCTATCTAAAAAACCAAACCAAAAATCAAAAACCGAATTTTTTTAAAATTATAACTGAACAAACCGATTTTATTAAAAGATCAAACTACACTGAACCAGCTCTGTTCGATCAGTTTTTTCAGTTCGGTCCGGTTTTTGCTCACTCCTAGGAATACAAATTGAATTGAAAACCGAATAAAACAAACAATTTTGAAAAATATCTGAAAGGACCGAAAATTTATTGCCTTGTACTGTCGCAAAGTAATAAAAAAAAAGGACAATTCTGGAATAACACTTATATTTGTATCGCAAACCACACTGTTTTATCCGATACTGAGAACTGTTTTGTCATATATATATATATATATATATATTAGAATTGATATATTGTAGTATGGCCAAAATTGTTTGTATTTTTACTATGTTTATATTACATAATTAATATAATATATTTATATTTTAGAATAAATATATTACAAAATTGATATATTATTGTTTTACATACTTGTTTCTTACATTATTAGAAACTTGATTTTAAATAGATATTAGACGAATATATTTATTTAATATTTATATTTAAAAAATTTAAAAATATCAGTTTCAAACTATTTTATCTCATTTGTCCTATGTCTCATATTGTTTTGCAATGAAATTTTGGTAAAATACAAGACAGAGGTCAATAATATATAGGACGACACTAATTCATGAATTTTAAGAACTGATTATTTTGGGATGAGATGAAGATTTTCCAATCTCCGGTTTTACTCATCCCATACACAGCCGAAATTTCTTAAACAGTATGTAATGGTTTAATAAAATTTCAATTTTATTTTCATATTTGATACTATAATTTAATTCAAAATTTTAATAAAAAATTTAAATTGTCTTATTATTATTTATAAATATATTAAATAAAAACATTGTAATTTAAAATACTTATCTTAAAATAAAATTTTATTTTTTTATTTCTTAATATAATAACATGCCATAAAAATATATAATATTTTCAGGATTGGTATGGCTAGTGCCATGACCACACTTAAAATTAAGATTCCTCAATTCACAAACTTTAAAGGCTGGTAATGTTTGGAATTTGTTTAAAACCATATGATTGTGTACATAATATATATAGTTAATATTTATATTTTATAAAAAAAACTAGATGAAAAAAAACACTTGAATAGGAAACAAAATAATCTTTAATGTCACGAAAAATTTAAAGTACTATGCAATTAATAATAACAACAACAAGTTTATTTTCTAAAAAAATAAATTTATGTCATCACTTTTTTCTTTTTTAATATAATTTTTCTCTTTTAGTGTTTTAGAATTATTGACATTATATCCTACATGCAATAAGTTTACTTTTTTTCTTCATATTCTTTATTTTTTTAATAAAGTAAATTATTTTATCTTATTTTATTAGTATTATTTTACTTTGACTTTGTTATGGGAATTTTTACTTTAGATTTATTTTTTTATTTCTCTTTGTGAGAGTTTTATTCCTCTTTTTTTTTTAGAGTTTGGTAGTTTGAATTAATTATTTAGTAATAAATGATGATATATTATTAAGCATCATGTCTCACATTTATTCATACATATTATAAGAATAACAATCCAAATTACATTGTAACACCATATTTAGTGAAATTTTTATAATTGATAAAAGTATAAAGTTATCAACAAAAAGTTTACGATGAATATAAAACTATGATTTCAAAGTTAAACTAATATGTCATTATTAATAATATTGAAGTCGGATTTCATATTTGTACTATAACTCATTAAATTATTTTATTTTGTATTTATAAATAAAAATATCTTCAATATTTAAAAAAATGAGAAAATACTTTAAATATTCAAGAAGTTACTTTTATTATTATTATTTTTCAATACTCATTAGAATCTCAATGAAATTTACAAGATTTATGCTATGAAGAAAAGCTTAAAAACAAAACAGCCCTTACTAGGATTCCAATATCGTACCCCTGACCTACAAATTATTGGTAAATTTTTGTTTTACCTTTCTTTTTTAGAAGAAATTTTTGTTTTATCATTAATTGTAGATTGTTGTTATATTCCCACACTGACTATAATTAAGATAAACAATTATCCCTAAAAGTGATGCTATTAAATGTTGAAAATATTCAGTTTATTAAATTGCCCTTATTATTTTATACTTTCTTCAAGTGCTATTAACTCGCCATGTAGTAATTTTGGTGGTTGTTCACAATTGCAAATTCCTTGTGAAAATATTGTTATCATCTTTTCTTCCCTTTACCAGCCAATAATTCACGCTTTATGCGGATATCATTTAATATATTCTTTAAAATATATTTAAAGATATTAATAAAATAAAATAAATATATAAAATATATGATTAAATATATAATATTTATTTACAAATAGATAAAAACTATTTTTTACTGTTATATTTTTTAGCTGTCTATTTTATAGTTTCTTTTAATGATTCTTTATTATATTTATAATTACTTTAATTGAAAAAATTTAATTAAAAATTTTGATCACTTATATGTCAAATAGTTAATTTGATAAATATCATTTTTTTTAATCTTGTATAAACAATTAACTAACAAAGAACAATCACTCATTTAAAATTAAATCTAATATCAGAAATTAATTATATATATTAATTAGTTAAATTATTAAAATCAATATATAAATAATAATTAAATTTTAATTATTATTTTTAAAAAATTATTATCAAATTAGGCCTTTTTAAGTAAATAAAATAATAAAGTTATAATTATAATTGAATTAATTTTAATAAGAATATAATTTTTTCAATAAAAATAAGAAAATCGATTAGTTTTATTTTTCTGTATTGACTTTTCTTTACTATGTAGTTCTTTTAATTTTCTGATTATATAAAAAATTAAATATTTATTTTTATTAAAGTCCTAAAGAGGACAACTGTGAATAACTTTCTATGTTGTTAAACTTTCTAAATTATTTATATTTGAAAATTTTCTATATTTTTAAGCTTTTTAAACTATTTTTATATGGAAAGTTTCTTATATGGTTAAACTTTCTAAATTATTTTTATGTGAAGAACTTTCTATATTATTAAATTTTCTATATTATTTTTATGTGAAGAACTCCCTATATTATTAAATTTTTTAAATTATTTTTATGTAAATTTTTTTTTTATATTATTAAATTTTTTAAATTATTTTTATATGAAAGATATACAACATTATCAAACTTTTTATATTTTTTAGTAAATTAAGAAAATTAAATATTTAATTATTAGTTTAGTTGTTACATAAAAAATAAAAATATATTATATTACGGCTTGTCTTGTCAAAATATTATGTTGTCTCATACTTCCTTTTCTCTTCCTTCCACCATTTTTTTCTCCTCCCTTTTTCGGTTGCTAGCTTTGGGATGGATGTGTGCGGTGGTGGTAGTAGGGATGGAATTAGCTGTGTATGATTTGGTTATGCGTGAGAGGTGTGGCCGGTGAAGGAGATATGATGGTAGCAAAGAATAGTGTTGACTGCGTTTTTTATTCTAAATTTTTACTTTTGAATCTGAATTTTTGTTTTATAATAAAGACGTTTTAATATAACATATACAAATAGAAAATTAAATAATTGAATACGAAAAAGCTCATAGGAGGAAGTATTTAACGTTTCGTTTTTTCTTTTTTTCCCGTGAAAAATGGAAGTGGTAACAAAAAGTGTCAATTTGGAACGTTTTAAGTCCAATAGTTATAATAACAATTGAAACCATTTAATTATAATTTTTTTTTCCGGGGTAAAATTGAAAAAATTGATCACAAAAGCATATGACAGAAATAATTCCAATCTAAAAGGCAAGAAAAGCACACTTGCTATTAAATTTTACTAAGACAACATAAACAACTTTGTACAATAGAGTCTTTTGCAGGTTCAAGAAAACATTGTACATTAGAGTCTTTTGCAGGTTCAAGAAAACATACATTAACATAAGCACATAGTCACAAGTTACTAGTACATCCCACTCCTCTAATCAGAATAATAATCACCGTAAATTTCATAATCACTATCACAAATTTTACCGTCCCACTCCTCTCCAACTTTAGAACCCTCAGGCTTAAATTCTTTGATATGTGAAGCAAGCTCCATTAGCTTCTCATCAGCCTTAAAACCTATACAATCGCGAACGTCTAACAGCACAAGTTCTTTGCAGCCCTGCAGTATGGTTATTAGATTCTGGCGAA
>CATIWR010308064.1:0-12206 GCA_949677035.1 Omphalea diandra | reverse complement strand
TAAATAGCGAGAGTGTTAGATATTGTTATAGAGTCACCACATACACACTCTCTTTATATATATATATTTTGATTTTTTTTTATATATATATATATATATATATATATATATATATATATATATATATATATATATATATATATGTAAATTTTACTCTCAGTGCTAAAATTTCTGGATTAGACGCTGGGGTTGATGAGTACTGTGGCCTTGCTTTTATTGAAATTTTGATGTGCATCTGAATGTATTGCATGCTTAGGAGGAACATAAGTCAGGAATCAGAGATGGATGAGACTTAAATTAATTTTTCTTAGTTATAAGATTTGCCCCACAATGAAAGTATAAACAACATTATCTTGATGCATATGAGTTCATAATTTGACAGTTTAGTTTTTTGTAATCTTAATTTACATTTAAAACATAAACACGTTATCATTTTTTACATTAATATTGACTTTAGCTTTAAACTAGTATTTTATTTCTCTCAAGCCAATGAAATATGGTTAGTAATATCTTTCATTTTGTCAAGCCATGGTTGTAGTCACTATAAGTGGATAGTGGTCATTATCTGCCTTTTGCTTTGAAATTTGTCTAATTGCAGGTGAGATCTTCAAAATGTGTCGAATGGCTAGTGACAAGTGGCAATTTGGCATTGGTCCTTTAGAAACTAGTTGTTAGATCTTTATAATGAATCTTAAAAGTAGCGATTGCTACTAAATTTTGCGATCTCTACCAAAGGTTGTGGTTGCTACCTAACCATTGTACCTATTATGAATCAAATTGAAGTTTTATCATTCTTATTTTTATGTTGGTCATGGTTAGTTTTATGAAGATTTGAGTTCTTGAGTTAAGCTTATTGTGGTCATTATGAGATGGTAGTAGTCATGACATTCAAACTTGTAATAGTCTTGTGACACCTAGCATGTGTTGAATACAACTTTGAAATCTTTTTAAACATATTTGAAGATCATAATCGCTATTGAGGACGTGAATCTCACTATGATTACTTATGTCAAACTTGTGTCCATGGCTCTACATGGTAGCAGTAGCTATTGTAGTAGCAGCAGTCACATTTATAAGCATTTCTTAATTTGTGCCCCATTTAACTTTTAATGATACTCTAACTTGATTTTTGTAATTATCATACATGGACAAAGCATTAGCATTATTCAATCATATGTTGTCATGATCAAATGAGAGTTTGACCACCTAGTCCAATAATAATAGTTTCACTAGGTTGGTATACAAATGTTTCATACATGTATATGTGCATTTGTATCTTTTTCTTCTTTACTTCACTGGTTCCTTCATGCTAAATTTATAATGTATCATATATCTCTTTGACTGATGTAAACATTTGTAGCTTAGCATGCTGAGACTTATGGATTGCACAAAAAGGAACATGAGTTACTCTTCTAATCTTTAGGTTTGCCTTTTTTTCTTCAACAATCAACTCACTTTTGGGCTTTGGTACATGAACATCTTCAACTAGCTTTGTTGAAACTTCTCTTCCTGCCTTGACAATGTCCCATAGGAACAGTTTCACTATCAAGGAAGATCTTCATACAATTCTTCCAATAACCATAGTCATCTCCCTTTAAAAATAGAGGCTTGTGGATGGATTATGATTCTTCATGACTTGCCATGATCTTTGCTCTAAGCACTTAAGCTTTAATCAAGAGACCTACTCTGATACCAAATGTTGTCCTTTAGTGCCCTAAAAGGGAGGGGGGTTGAATAAGGCAATGGCAAGTATTTCAAGTTAAAACTAAATGCAAAAAAGAAAAAGAATCAAGACCTAAGATTTATAGAGATTCTGCATAACTAGCCTACGTCCTCTCCTCTAGTATCTCCATTAGAGCATTCACTATCTTGATAGCTTAAGGAGTTATCAATAACATTTATAATGATAAGTTTATAGGCATTACCAAGCCTTTATAAGTGATAGATTTTTAGGCTCTATCAACCTCTTATAAGTAGTTCATAAATACTACTTAACCTTAACCTAAAGTAGTTTCTAGGTACTACCTTAAACCTTTCACAAGATTTTATTCTCAAGGTTTCCCAACCTAAGGTTGCCTTAAACTAAATATAATACTTTAAGAAGGAGGAAAAACTTTCTCACTCAAGCAATAATGACATTAAAAGTACTTCTCACAAGGTATGCTTGATAAGGTTGAGAATGCAAAAAGAGTTTTTGAAAAACTTATTCTTCAAACTCTATTTTAAAGATGATGTATGTAATCATTGAAAGATAAATTTCTATTAATTTCTAGATCACTCTTTATTCATCTTTTTTATTGGGAAAAGCTTTAACAATAGAATACTCAATTAATGGGATAGTTCTCTTTTTGTTGATGTTGAGAGCAGGTCCTTTTATACCATGAATAAAGAATTAACTGTTAGAAATAGAGTTGTCACTTCACATTACATCTAAAAGTAAGTAACATCCATTGAGACATCTCCATGCCCATTGCTAAGGCATCAACTATCATTGATTTAATGCAAACAATTGGTTGTCTAATAAAATACACTTTCAACAATCTTTGGCTCTATTAAAACACCCGTTGGGACTAGTTGTTAGATGAAACTTGACTTAAGGCTCCTCCTTTGACTTTTGCATTGATTAAATTCAATTTTTATTCAATGATCATTAAATAAAGATTAATGCCGATTATTGATTTCCAGAAAGTATGAACTTGATGCTTTGTTTGACATGGTCTTTAGAAATACTTCAATGGTTGTTAGAAGGTTCATAATGCTCATTGGCAGCACCTTCAATACCTGTTGAGATATGAGTGTCCCTCGTTAAGGGGTCTAGAGCTTATAGCTCAAATTGGAGCATTTTTCCAATGCTTATTGGTGATCTTCCAATGTCTGTTGAATGTGTTCAACACTTATTGAGATAATGAGTATGCCTCATTAGGGAGTCTAGAGTCTTTGGCATAATCCAAAGAGCTTTTTCAGTAATTTTTGTGTGGGACTAATAATTATTTTGAGTCTTAAAGAGTTTTCTCAATGTAAGCTATTGTGTCTAATCCCTGTTGTGAAAGTGCAATAGCTATTATGAGGGCAAGATCAACTCCTATTATAAAAATGCAATTCCTGTTGCAAGGTTTAATATGCATATCTATGATTGAGCAGTTGTCCAATACCTATTAGGAATATGGATAATGCATGTTGGAAGTAGACAACACCTGTTGGTTTGTTAAGTTGAGTTTACCTTATACTTCACTCTCTAATACTTTAAATTCTCAAGCATAATTCCTTCTCCAATCAACATAGTCCAAAGAGTTAATGTACCTACAAGTTCTAACACAAATAACTTAGATAAAGGTTAGCTCTTTGCCTTGTTTGTAATCATCAAAATAAAGCTTATAACCTTAAGGTTCAATAGACTGTTTGAATAAGGTGGAACACCATTGAAATTTGGTTTGGCATTGGAATGGACCACAATGAATTAAAATGCCATTATGGACGATTATGCATGGCTCTTTGTTAATTAAGGTTGAACTTAAAAGAAGGCATGTATATGATGATGCCTTGTGTGATAGATGTGGTGTTACTGATAAAGATGGGTTACACGTACTTAGAGATTGTTAGTATGTAAAGATGGTATAGGAGAAATTAATTTTAGCTCAATATCAAGGTAAAATATTTTCTCTGCCTTTAAAATAATGGTTGATGAGTAACTTAACCAAAAAAATTAAAGATTGATTCTAAGTTGGATTGGAGTTATGTGTTTGGAATGGTTATTTCTTACTTTTGGTATTTGCAAAATCAAGAATTTTTTAGAGATAATATAATTAAAAGAGAAAGCATGGTTGATGAGATATTATTTCAAGCTAACAAATTTGTTCATGCTAATAATTATATGATTAACCATGGTATTGCTCGAGCCCCAACATGGATTGAATTGTGCATGCCTAAAGGTGGTAGGTAGAAACTTAATACAGATGGCTTTTTCAATAGCTTAAATGGAATGGCTTTAGTGGGGGCCTCGTTCGAAATTGCTTGGGCCATTGGAATGGTGGCTTTGCCATGAATATAGAATTGTGCTTTAGAATAGGCGTTAAACTATGAGGGATTTATAATGGCTCAGAGCTTGTTTAGACTTTAGGTGTAAAAAGTTAGGGCATGAAGTAGATAGCTAATGTGTTATTTAGATTGCACAAAAGAAGACTATCACTACTACTTGTCTTAGTTTATTGATTCATAACATTCAAAAGTTGTTAAATAAAACTGGAAAGTTGTAATCAGGCATATATATCGAAAAGCTAATAATGCAGCAGATAGGTTGGCTCATTATGCTATTGATTTACTTGTTGGAAATAATAGATTGCAAGAGCCCCCAAATGCAGCAAAACAATGGATAGTTTATGATCATCAAGTTTTTCTCATTAAGCTATTGCGCTGTTCCAAAAAAAATTAAAGATTAACTTGTCATTCTATTGCATTGTTTGCTACCAAGTACATATCATATCAAACATTTGCAACTAGTTTTCTATTTAACTACCTTATTAAGAAGTGCCTTTATAACTTACTAATATGAATATATTTGTATTAGATTCTTGCATACTGTTAATATTAAAGCGAGCTTATTTGTAATGTCAAGAATCTAGATGGCCTAACCTTGAAAATAATTAGAAAGTTTTGCATAAAAATGTTACGTATATATGGTGAACACTTGTAATAAAAAATCATAGCCATTTCATTACATATGAAGTTCTTTATAGTTACAACTTTCATTGTCTAAATGGATAATAAATTGCATTAAGAAATAATGCATTCAAGAGCTAAATGATCACAAGCTCACCACAATCATGGCATGAAGAATGTTATATGTACAAGTACTTTTAAGCTTGACAAGTGGGTTTTTCTTGACACGATTAGGATGAGTAGCAAAGGGCACATCTTACATATATCAAACTAGTATTCATTGGAATTTAACGAAATCATTTTGTATTACTTCATATTATTGTGGTTACAAGGATTTTAAATATAGTCTAATGCCAACAACAAGATAAACACAAAAGATTACAATATGGGTTATTAGTAATAAACAAGCTAAATTACAAATATCAAAAGAATGTATGTATTTTATCTCCTTATACCCTCTTTAAGCCAATGCTAAGAATAAGATAAACACATAGCAGTGGTCGAAGGAATAAGAATCTATGTGATGACAAAAACTTGGTAAGAATGTCAACAACTTACTCGTTGGAAGATAAAAGCAGAATATGAAATTCTTTAATAGCCACTCTTTCTTTAATAAAATAATAACCTAATTCTACATGCTTTGTCCTAGCATGGAAAATAACATTAGAGGTGTTAGATATACGACTTAAGCCAATTTTTGTAATGGATATTTTATTAATGTCATAGTTTCATTTTTATTAAATATCTCTATTATATTGTATTTATGGCTAAATGATAAATTTCATCAATAGTTAATTTGTTTATGGCCATCAAGTATGTGACTTGATAGTAAAACTTTTAAGCGTAAATAATTACATTCTAAATTATCCCCAGTTAGTCATTATTGTTGGCATAGTAATAAATGAAGACTAGTATATGTTTTGATTGATGACTACGTTTTACTGGTCATGGATATGAGTTATTAAATCAAACACATCAATATATGTTTAAGAAACATTATATTGGATTGACTCGCTATGAGCACACTTCATGGATAAACTGTCATAAGTGAGTCTCATGCAATAGTGTTAACTTAATCCTCTATCCTAAAAATCACCATGGATTCCAATATGATGAACTTCATATTTTGATATAGTTTAACATTATCTTTGATAGGATGATCATACAAATAGATATTAGACATGGAGTAAATCATATAGAGGAATATGAGTTATTGAGAAGAAATCTATCCCTCATGTATTTATGAGAAATATATCCCTAGGCCCCCTTGATAAGTGAGATTGAAGAGATTGCATGGTCATCTAAAAAGGAATTAATAAAGGTTTTCAATATCATTTTACATCAATCTACATATAAACTAAGAAATAATTGAATTATATAAGGATTACATGATCCATGCCTTGTGTTCACTTGAGATATAATGTAACAAAAAGGATTATATTGCTATTTGTAAGATAGGTTAAACTAATGACCTTAAGTTGGGTTAGACTAATGATCTCTACATAATTTAGGTAGTCATAATATCTTGTCAAAGACCACTTTGACTTGTGGGCTCGAAATAGGTTTTAGGTCATTACCAACATTATGTGAACCTATAGGTTGCACATTTAGAACAACCCCAAAAGTGACATTATGTTTACTACTCTCTTTATTTATAATTAAGATAATTAAAGATTTAATCTAATTATTCAGATATTTATTTTTTAAAAAAAGTTAAAATTAAATAGGATGTTATGATATCTATATCTCTAAAAATACATGGTTGGCATGCATATCTTAATAGTTAAGATATATATACATTTTATTGGGGTTTTCTAAAAAGTAAGAGTGACTTCACGTTACATTCGGAAAATACATAAAGTGACAGTTAAGAAAACCCAAATGCTAACACATAACTCAGTTTGGAGACATCCTATTTGTGTGAATACCTACAAATGTCATTCATCATTTGATAATTTTTAAATCCGGCTTCAAGCTCAAGGTAAGGTGTTACCAATGTAAACCCCCTCTCTGCCTTCAATCAAACTTGCCTATATTATTCGTATTGGTAAGATTTCACATCCTTCATATTGATTTAACCAAATTGCATGGATCTTTAATAGGTTTTGTATGTTTAAAATTTTTATTTTTTTCATTGAGCTTGTTTTAAAAAAACCTAATAGTGGTATCAGAGCCATTTGCAAATTCAATTAAACTGAGTTTATCATTGTTTTATGCATAAGTGTAAACATGGATGTGTTGTTTGGAAATCATTTCAAAGCTTTAATGAAAAAAGGATTAGTTTGAGGGCGATTTTATTGGATTAGGTTGGTCAAACCTAAGTCAAAACTTTGTTTTGATCTTGAGAATGTAGATTGATATGTTCTAACATCAATTTTAAGTGTTGTTTTTGCAAATTTTTAGATAGGATTGCATTAGAAGTTAAATGGGAGACTAAATCTTAAGTTTTATGAAAAACATTCTAATTTGCAAGAGTGAACTTGAAATTTGCGACCTTTATCTTGTAAAAAGAATGGAATAAGATGGTACAGATAGATTCGCGATGAAAATAGCAACTGTTATCTTGCTAAGGACTTTATTGAATTATGACAGACGAATTTGAGGTAAAAGTCATGTCTAGATTCGCGATCGCGACATTTAGATTTTCTTGGTGGGAATCAGTCCACAACCAAAGCATGCTAAGTGTCCTATAAAGTTATTGGTTTATCAAAATTTGTGAAGGTGACATAGTGGTCAAGATCACAATTTGATGGAGCTATATTTTCTTATCAAATAAAGGATTCACGATGGCAATCGCATCCTAGAGAAAAATATTTTACGGTTGTAACTTTTGTCAAGCTCAAAGAACATAATGGCTATATTTCTTAGAAGACTAATGGAATTATGCCACATGAACTAGCCGTTAGAAACAAACAAGGTTCTCCACTGTGACTTCAATAATTTTTATGCTTGAAGTGAAATTGAGACTGCAAATGACCATTCATAATCGTGAATCAGTCTGACCGACATTTAATTTAAGATCTACCTAGCACAACTTAGAGATTTAGACAGTTTGTTTATAACATCTCTTTGGTGGTTATTTCTTATAAATACTCTATCAAACATACATGAATGCAAGAGAATAACATTGAATATAGCCAAACTCTTACAATTTTGTTTCTCAACCTTTAATCCTTGTATGTGAGTTGGTATTGTTGGGTGTAAGCATTAAACACCATTATTTTTGGTTTGAGAGTTAGCCTAGTTATAAAAACCTTGTATAGGTTAAACATGAGCCTTTGGAAAAACACTTGAGAGGTTTTTGAATGAGCCTTGAAACACAAGTTGTAAGGTTGTGTGTGAGCCATAAAACACAAGTATAAAAATTTGGTGTACGCTTGAAAACACCATTTAGTGTTAGTAGAATACCTAATTAGAGGAATTGGGGAGTGGATGTAGGGTTTTGTTAACACCCGAACCACTACAAATCTTATGTCTCTAACTCTTATCCTACTTCCTCTATTTCCATCTCTTAAGACCTTGCCTTTAATTTTTAAAATTTCCCACCAATTCAACCTCCATTCTTGGTGCTCAAGGGCAAATAACTGGCATCAGAGCTTGGTCTTATTAAAATTCTTAATTATGTGGGTAACGACAAATGGCATAAAAAGGAATCCATACCCATCTTAAGCCATACTTTGATGGATTTGACTATACTTATTGGAAGTATATAACAAATATATATTTAAACAGTGATGTGATAGATTTATGGGATATAATTACAAAAGAATGAAAGCCTCCTACCAAAGTGGTTGATAGAAGTGAAGAATTGATCCTAAGGGAGGAATCGGTGGAAACTCACAAAAGATCAAATAGGAGAAACAAAAGGGCAATGGTAATTTTTCTTAGCTCTTTTTTAAGGGAAAAGATTATAAGAGTACAACATTGCCTCACTGCCCATAAAATTTGAAAGATATTGGAAAATTATCATGAAGGCACAACTTTGGTGAAGTCTAGTGAGTTAAAGATATATGTGAAAGAATGAGAGCTATTCATGATGAGAGACAATAAAAGCATCATCGATACAATGGATAGACTCCTATCCATCTTCACAAATATGAAGAAATTTAGTAGAGTACTCACCAATCATGAGGTAAACATCAAAATACTCAAATCTTTACCTATTGAAAAGTTTAGTGTAAAGGTATGCAGTATTCAATAGTGAAATCCAAAAATTGAAAAAGTGTCAATAGATATCCTCATAAGCAAGCTTCTTACCCATATGTTGGCCTTGAAAAAGGATAAGGAAAAGAAGAAGATGAGAGGGCAGGGGGATAAGAATGATAAAACAAAAAAGAAGACCCTGGCCTTTAAATCTTCAACCAAAGACAAAGAGGTAGAAGCTATCTTAAGTGATGATGATAGTGAAAAGGAAGAGGAAAAGTTGGACATGCTTTCTAGAATGACCAATGAGATGATAAGGAGAAGAAAGGATAAAAGGAACTTCAAGAAGACATCTCCTAAACTCAAGAAAAAGAAAAATGAAGTAACCTGCTATGAGTGTGGCAAACAAGGTCATATTAAGTATGATTGCTTAAAAGAAAGAGAAAAGGGACAAGGAAAAGAAGAAAAGCTTCAAAGCCACTTAAGATGACAACTCTAGTGAGGAGGATGAAAATGAGAAAGTGGCAAATCTATATTTCATGGCATAAGAGGATTCTTTTAATGAGGCAATTTCTTTACCTCACTCTAGTAATAATAATGATACTTATGATGATGATGTAGATGATGAGCTTTTTACATGCTCTTAACTAGAAATGTGATAATTATAAATCAAAATTGAAAACTTATAAAAAGAAATGCTCAAAACTAGAAAATGAGTTTAACTCATTAAATGTGCTTGTAAGTGAATTGAGGACTTCAAATGAAAAACTTAAAAAGTCTAAAGAAAGTCTTACTAAGTCTTCTTCTTCTCTAAATTCCTTGAAAAAGGAAAATGATTCTTTAAAAGGAGAAGTAATTAAGCTTAGAAATTCTATTTCTAAGTTATACAAAAGGAATGAAGCTTTAGATACACTAATTGCATCTCAAAGACCTCCCCTAGCAAGACATGGTCTAGGCTTTAATGGAGCCTCTTATTCATCTACATCCCCTCTCACAATATTCATTATAGTATTAACATCTCAAACATCTAGTATTGACATAATTAGGAGGAAAAGTGCTTCTAGCAAGGCCACCAATGCCCAAGGGCAAAAGAAAAGCACCTCAAGGCTCAAAGCCTAAGCCTAAAAAGGCTAAACATGTATACTTGTACACTAAGAAGCATGTTCACCCTAATTCATACAAAAAATTATCATCTACTCCCAGTCACTCATACACATGTATGCACTCACACCATCAAAGTATGAGAAGGCTCCCTACTCATACTAAGGTTATGCATAAAAGAAAGACTTACAAGTCCAAGCTCTAATGCCATTATTGTATGAAGTTTGGTCACATAAACATTTTTTGCTATGTTATGAAGGCTCATCTCAAACTAAAGGATCTTTCTAGGCCTAACCCAAAGGACCCAAGCATGCTTGGGTACTTAAACAAAGATAAATTATTTATGTTTTGTAGGAATGTTTGGCAGCCACTAATAAGGACAATGATTGGCATGTGGATAGTGGATGTTCAAAGCATATAATAGGAAACAAAAGCTATTTATAGCCATAAAAGAAAAGGAAGGTGGCAACGTCATAATCAGGAACAATGCTAAGGGTAAGGTAATTAGCATTGGAATAATTAGTAAGAATGGTTCTTCACTTATTAACAATGTTCGTTTAGTTAAAAGTTTGCAACATTAATTGTTAAGTGTAAGTCAATTATGTGCAACCTTTGACCTTAGAGAATGCAGAGTTAACACTTTGGTGGATAAGAATGTAATCTTTAAGGATGAAAAAGAGAAGCAATACCTACTTAATTGACTTAGACAATTTAGCTAACCGATCCTTCAAGTGTCTTGTGTCTCTTAGCAATAAAGCTTGGCTTTGGCATAAAGACTTGATCATGCTAACATGGAGCTCTTATAAAGTCTATTTAAAGGAAAGCTAGCAGAAGGTCTTCCTAAGCTAAATTTCTCTAAAAATAAGACATGTGGGCCTTGCCAAATGGGGAAGCAACACTGTTGGCCCTAGGCACCAAGATGGGGGGTTAAATTGGTATTTAAATAAAAATTAAAGTGAAGGATAAAGATAGAGTAGAGAAAACACACAATGATTTATAGTGGTTCGGGTATTAACCAACCCTATGTCCACTCCCTAATTCCCTACAATTGAATGTTTCACTCACTCAAAATGGTGTTTCGAAGCTTACACCTAACTTTTACACTTTGTGTTTTCAAGGCTCACACAATAACATCTCTTACAAATGTTTTCTAAGGCTCACTCTAAAACCTCTCTCAAGTGTTTTCACAGGCTTACACTAAAACCTTTTACAATTGGTGTTTAATGCTCACACCAAACAATCACTTAAAGCTTAAAGAAGAATTAAAAGAATGAGTAGTAAATTTGTAAGAGTTTTGTTACAAGTTAATGAATTCTCTTACATATACATCTGTTTGGTGAAGTATTTATAGCTCATACCCACCAAAGAGATGTTAGACTATAAAGCTCATCAAATCTTCAAGACATGCTAGGAAGATTCTGCATTAATTACATGTCAAGTGATAGTTATGATGGCTATTGAAGATTTGTTGTCGCGACATTTCAATTTCCATACAGGAGCCAAAAATTGTGGCGAAAAACCCAGTTTGTGTATAACAGCTAGTCCATGTGTCAACTGCTTATTGGTCCATTAGAAAAATATAGTCATTGCTTTCTAACTACCTATAAACTTTGTGGTTGTGATCAGTCCTTGTACAGAGCATGACTTAGACGTGAATTTTTTTATTTCAAGGAGAATTTTCATCTTCATGAATTGCGGTCACTATCCACAATGTCATCCTCGCGAATTTTATTCTTCAACGGATACCTGGGACACTTGGCACGTTATGGTTATGGACTTGGTTCCCTTTTCAGTCACTATGAAAGTCGCGGTCTCGACTAAGGCACGACAACGATCGCGAATTCGTCTATGACTTTGATACTCCTATATGTGGATGAGTCGTGATAGTGACGATGCCTGCAAATCCGTCTGGCCTAATTTCACCTTGTCTTAAAATAAGTCGCAGTTGCAAATTATAAATCATTTATCGCGAATTTAGATGAACTTTGCCTTCTCTGAAGATTATGAAATCCATCCAACTTCCAATTAAAAGCCTAACTTAATTCTGCAAAACAAAACTTAATGGAAACATTAGAATTGATCAATCTCCTTTGTCAAGATCAAAAGAGGTCCAAGACTTAGGGTTAACCAACCTAGTCTAACAATCTCCCTATTTTTTATTTTGACAACTTAGATTGATCCTAAGGGAAAGTAATGCATGAATGTGAAGTTGGAGTGCTAATTTGTTCAATTTATACTTAGAATCTTTTAGTATAATTAGAAATTTTAGTGAATTTTTCTAAGTATGACTTTAAGGCCAAAAATTC
>CATIWR010308055.1:0-127092 GCA_949677035.1 Omphalea diandra | reverse complement strand
TATATATATATATATATATATATATATATATATATATTTAAAAATATATATTATGCTACATTAAAGGTTTAAGATAATAGTGTTATACTCTATATTTCATTATTTATGTGTTTTAATATAATTAATTAATAAAGCATGAACAAAAATTAAAAAAATAAATAAAAAACTATTGCATTTACCTATATAGTGTTGGAACTACACAAGTTAATTTCAAAAGACTTTACATTTATTTATATAATGTTGGGAATATACAAATCTTTTCTCATTGTTATTATTTTATCAATAAGATTAATAACATGTTCATAAATAATTTTAAACCATATGTGTTGCATTTAGAGCTAGAAAATGTCCAATTATATTCTTTTTTTCTTATATTTCAAAAGACTTTACAAATATTGTTTTCTTATATTTCAAAGGTCCAATTATAAGTTGGAAATACACTAGTTAATTTCAAAAGACTTCAAATTTATTTATATAATATTAATACAAATATTCTCTTATTGCTATTATTTTACCAATAAATTAATAATATGTTCATAAATAATTTTAAACTATATGTGTTTAGAGTTAGAAAAGGTCCAATTACATTCTTTTTTTTCTTATAGTAAATGGTAATTTATTAATGTATACTTAATGTATAAAATTTAGTACTTATACCTCTATTAAGTTATAATCTCTCCATAGTAATAAAATTAGTATGATTCAAAAAATATGACTATGTAGAGGTTTTACTGTATAACTTTGAAATTCATCAAATCTCTATATAATAGGCTTGACTTCTTTATTTTTTTTTAAAAAAAATTGATAAAACTATTGGATTCTATTTTTAAATTTTCATGTATTGAAATTATTTATTTAAATTCTATATGTGGTTTTAAAAATATTCTTATTTTAAAATTTTAAATAAAGTAATATTTAATTTTTTATTAATGACAATTTTAATACTACTAAATCAATTTAAAACTTATTTATACTTTTCATTTTTTGAATCAATTGATTAGGCCTTAAATTTAGTTATTTTCATATTTATTCACAGATGATTAAATTTTTTATATTTTAAATTTATTTTTGTGATAAAACAAATTTTTTATTATTAATTATAATTTATGTCTTTATATTTATTGTAGGTTATACATTTTATTATTTTCATTAGTGATTATATTTTCTTTTACATATTTAATTTCACATTCTTTAGATTAATTTAGATTATTTTGAGTGATTGAACAATTATGTTTAACATTAATAATGAATTAATTGTATATATATTATTTAGTTAGTATGATTTAAATTACCTAACATAAAATAGATATTAGTCTACAAAAAATGGATTGATATCATATTCTCAAAATTTAAAGTTGGACATAATATATGATATTTTTAATAAATAAAAAATTATAAATAATAAACATAAATAATTGCTGCATCTTCGAGTAATAAAATTCAATATTAACTTTTAGGTCCTCCAAGCAAAATCGTGCTTTCGCCTCTGGTTGGACGCCCACATTCATCAACAAAGCTGCGAGTCCACAAATTTGGATACGTTTTGTCGGAAAGCCTAGATTAACGAATATCAAATCTAAGGAAAGAAGGGGGAAAGAAAAGAGCATGGAGGGTGAAGCAAAGAAGCTCTCACTAAATTCAGCTTTAATTGGACAACGAAGTGAAGAAGATGGAGATAAAGAGATAAATAGGAAGGAGATTATTGACGAAGTAAAGAGGCAGTTGTGGTTAGCAGGGCCTCTTGTATCAGTGAGCCTGTTGCAATACTGTTTACAAATGATATCAGTGATGTTTGTGGGTCATATTGGAGAGTTAAGTCTGGCTGGTGCTTCAATGGCCTTTTCCTTTGTTACTGTCACTGGTTTTAGCTTGCTGGTATGAAACTTCATGCTCATGATTTTTAAGTATTAATTTCTTAGGAGATTTGAAATGAAAAAAAATATATATATAAATTTGTCATTATATTAGTATTGCGGAATTTCAGATATATATCTAAATTTACCTTTTTAATTGGTTGGATTAATATATATAGTTGGGAATGGCAAGTGCACTCGACACAATATGTGGGCAATCATATGGAGCAAGGCAGCATCATATGTTGGGGATACACATGCAGAGAGCCATGTTTGTACTCTTCCTCGTTAGCATTCCCCTAGCTTTCATCTGGGCTAACACAACACCTATTCTAATTGCTTGTGGTCAAGATAGAGACATATCAAGGGAAGCTGGATTATACGCCACTTTCATGATCCCATGCCTCTTTGCATATGCCCTACTCCAATGCCTTAATAAATTCCTACAGACTCAAAATGACGTAATTCCAATGATGATAACCTCAGGTAGATATCATTAATGTGATTCGATTATCTGTTTTTTTCACTTTTAGTTTCTGAAAAGTTGGACACATATTGATAAGTGCTGTAAAACCAAATACAAATGAGAACTGAAAAAAATTACTTACTGCTAAAAGAAATTCTCACTTGATATTATTTAATCTTTCGTCGTAAAATTATTTTCTGATTCACACTTTATCATTGTGTTGCTTTTGAATTTAAGATGGGTTACTAAGAAACTGATAATAACTCTGTCAAGTTTTATTATATTTCAGGGCATTGCTTACTCTTGAATTATTTTTACTATAATATCCTGACTACATTTTATTTTAGCTTTAAGACTCTATTTGAATGAGTGCGTAAGAAGAGGGAAGAAATGGTAAGTGAAAGAGTGAATCACTCCAAATAATTTTCTGGAAAAAGTTTTATTTGAAGGATGAAAACATAAAGAAAGGCAAGGCTTATCTTTTTTTATTTCTCAAATCTTCGAATCTTTTATGCTTCAATTTAGTGTGTAAAAAGAGGTAAAAAAAATCAATTAAATACGTTTTTTTATTTAATCTGCATAATTTTATTTATTCTTTTTTTATATTAGAAATATTTTTATAAATTTATTATGTATTTTACTTTAATGAATATTTTTACTTTCCCCAAATAAAAGGCTACTTCCAATTTCATTCTATGCTTTTACTATAAAGAATCTCTTTATAGTGAAGGGCCTACAGTTTATGTGTGAATTGAAAAACAAAAAGAAGGCAGGATATAAATGATCTCCTGTACATGGCAATGTAGGTCCCAAAATTGGTAGGATTTAAAATGAGTTAATTTTGATTTAAATTAGTTTTGGATTAAGTCAATTTTAGATAACAATCTTTTTCAAATGAATTTAGGTTGGGTGATTAGGTTAATATGCATAAATAAATTCAGGTTATTTTTTAGATTTTGAGTCGAGTCTGGTTACTGATCATTTTAACTTTTTAAAATAAAGAAAATATTATTTTAATTGTTTAATAATTTAAATCGAACTATTCAAATCTATTTGTAGGTCAGCTAGAATTAGGTTGGATATAATTTGAAAATTATTACATCATTTTGAACTAACAGTGCACATTATTAGACAATATTTGATGCGCCTCGGCTAAAAATATCGTCAAAGAGTAGATTTGTTATGTAATACTTTTCTATAATCAAGTGGTTAACTAAAAAGGATGTATATGGATGCTTATTGAATGGTGTGAGAATGAGAGTTTGTAATTTTGAATGTTCAAGAGTTACACTTGAAATAGGATTTACAATTTTGACTATCTAAAAATTATAATAATATCATAGGCATTGATCTATAGAGATTAAATTGTTAGAAGTTGAATTTGTTAACGCTAAGTTACTGAATTGGTGTGTATATATATATATCTTATTTTTTAGCTAATTTTTGGGAATGAATTCTACTGAATCCCTGTCAAATTAGGCGTGAGAGAGTGTTAAAAGCTGAATTTGTCTCATATCGCTAAATTATTGAGCTGGTGTGTATATGTGGACTGGGCATGCTCTCTTTCTCTTAACATGTGTATTTTATATCTAGGTACAACAAGTGATTACTGAAATTTTCTTAACAAATACACTAGAGTGGGTATTTTTCTGATTCTTCTTTCCCCTTATAGTCACTCATCCAGATAGTGTAAACATAAAGTTTCAAATCTGCTCCTAATGAAAAAACTTACACAACAAAGACATGAAAATTAATGAGCCCTTTAATCCTTTATTTAGAGGTAACATTATTAGTTATCAATATTAACGAAAAAACATGATGGGTAAATATATATGGATTACAGTCGTATGAAAAAAAAAAAAGTTATAAAAAATGGTACAAATTTTCATTTTAAACTAAGCAAATAATGCCTGGTCAGGAATTACAGCGTTGCTTCACATTCTTTTGTGTTGGATTATGGTATTCAAATCTAGCCTTCAAATTAAAGGAGCTGCTTTTGCAAATTCCATCTCTTATTGGATCAATGTATTGCTGCTGGCACTTTATGTCAAGTTCTCTCCTTCCTGTGCAAAAACGTGGAGAGGCTTTTCGAAGGAGGCCTTACATGATATCCTCAGTTTTCTGAGGCTTGGCATCCCTTCAGCTGCTATGTTTTGGTAACTTTCTGTTGCTTCATTCGTCATTTGTTTATTGGTGCAAGTTGAAATAAAAAAAATGTTAAGAACATTAACTAAAACTAAAACCTAGAGTGAAAGATAAGAAGTTCACAAGTTTTGGGACTATATTGTGAACAATATAAAAATAAAAAGGATTTGCTTGTTCCAAAACATATACCTAATCTTTCGTTGAATTTCTTTTACGTTGAATTTGGAACAGCTTGGAGATGTGGTCATTCGAAATGATCGTTCTAATGTCAGGGCTTCTTCCTAATCCACAACTAGAAACATCAGTGCTTTCCATTTGGTTAGTTTTAAATTTTTAATAGAAATCTTCATATTATTAAATTTTTACTTAAAATTTTCTTCTTTAGCATTACTATATTTATCTAATTATCTATCATGATATATTTATATTCCCAGCCTCAATACAAATATCACACTTTGGATGATCCCCTATGGTCTTAGTGCTGCTGTGAGGTAAGTTGTGCTGATGTGAATTTTTCTTAGTAAGGCAGCATATTATTATGACTAATAAACTTGGCCGCTTTGTTTATGCATATGTAGCACTCGGGTTTCTAACGAATTAGGAGCAGGACATCCTAACCTTGCACGCTTAGCAGTATTTGTTGTCGTTTTGTTGACCATTATTGAACGCATTTTGGTTGGAACACTGCTGATATCCATACGCAACTTTTGGGGCTATGCTTATAGTAATGACATACAAGTAATCAAGTATGTTGCCTTCATGTTTCCTATTGTGGCCGTATCTGGCTTCTTGGATGGACTGCAGGCTGTTTTATCAGGTTCTCTTTGCATTTTTTAAATTAAATGATTTTTGTAAAATAAATAACTTTAGTGAAAATAATTAATACAGTGTGTGATTTTGAGTAAAATTAGCTTTTATTATGTTACCAATATTTTAACACAACGTAACTTAACTGCAATAAAAATTTAAATTTAAGTATTTTTATTAGTGTAAACTTAAATTTTTTGTGATTTTGATAAAATAATGACAAATTTAGTGAATATAATGAATACAAATCAAGTTAACTTCTTTGTTTTAGTTTTGAGTTAATTTAAGGTGCGTATAGTTGGTTAATAATTCTGGTTATAAATAAACAGGAATTGTTAGGGGATGCGGCTGGCAGAAGATTGGTGCATTTATCAATCTTGGATCTTATTATTTAGTTGGAATTCCACTCTCAATTCTTTTAGCTTTTGTTCTCCACATTGGCGGAAAGGTATAATAATTTTTTCTTTTTTACCCTTTTTTGGATTTATATTTTCGTATCTAGTTAATTCAAATTAACTTTCTAGAGTGGATAATTGAAAGCAGCATTTTTCATGTAATTGTATATGTTGCACACCGCTGAATAGGGCCTCTGGTTTGGGATCATATGTGCACTAATTACGCAAGTGTTGGCTCTTCTATTCATTACCATTCGCACTAATTGGGAGCTTGAGGTAACAATTCATTTTCACTTCTATAATTTGTCAAACTAACTTATGAGCATATTTTGGCATTGTTTGGAAAAAGCTATTATTGTTGGCTGCATTACAATAATTTTAAGTTGCCGATACACTATTTAGTTATCTTGTTAATCCAATCCAATAGCCATTCGCAAAGTTTTCAAACAATTGTTTCTTTCAGAATCTACTTTTATTTCATAAAAATCGAATTGGAAAAATTATCAACTAAAAAAGAGGATTTATTCTAATATTTTGCCAAAAATTTCTATTAGCAAATAGCAACGTCAAATATGTATTAAGAAAAGATTGATGTCATATAAAGCTTAGTATGAAAATTTCATACCACAGATTCATACTAGCTCAGCCTTTTTTTTTTTTTTTTTTTTTTGTGCAATAAGATTTTCCTTTTGACCTGCAAACTTTGTTCTTTGGTTACAACTTATAGATGTTTCGATATGCTTCTAACATTATATTTTTCTCTCAATACCATTTTAGGCAAAGAAGGCTATAGATAGAGTCTATGAGGCTACGAGTCATTTGGATATGGAATCATGAATATGTTATTGTCAAGGAGATTTCTAATATGGGGCTGCACTTAGGCGCATTGTCGTACTATGTGACACTTTTCTAGCCATTGGATCTAATTTGTTGTAATCATGAACATTCTATTTTGACCTTATACCTAAATAAAATGTTCAATATTATCTTTCTGATGCATTATATTATAAGTATTGCCTGTTTCAAAGGCCATTATGAACAACTTTTCTTCCTTTTTTCTTACACTACATAAAAAGAGGCTTCTTTCGTTCGATGAGATTGAACTGGCGCTGAGTATCTAGTAAGCTTAAGCTACCGAAAGTCATAGCAAATCTAAACTTACAGAATCATTCTGATCTCAACTCGTGATTATATTATCTATTTAAGACATCTGAAGGTCTTGAACGAATATATGGTAACTCCTCTAAAAGTCAATCCTTCTTACCATCTTAATTAAGCCCATAGGAACTCTTAATTTTTAGAAAGCTTACCTGAACCTAGAAACATACATATCATACATAAAATTTTGATGCTTATGGTAGGCATAACACACAACTTAAAGATAATGGTCGTAGGCCTCCACATGCATAATATAAGGAGCTTACCAAGGAGCTTTAGTTCAACCAATCAATCCTATTAGAAATTATGTAATAAACTGGAGTTCTATTACATTGATACAAGTTTATTCTCAACAAACATGGCTTCATACATCAAGAGTACATCAATTTCAAGCATACAAACCTATAGATCTTCTCTTGATGGCTCATCCTCTTCTAAACTTAAATATATGTAACTGAGGCAGAAATGAGTGGCTCAACTAAGTAAATAATAGTTAGCATGCGTAATACACAATACATGAACTTAAGATCCTAAAGTGTCATATGGTTCATACACATAGTAAAACACTTAAATATGACATCAATAAGATATAAGGGCAGTTTGAATCATTGGTTTGCCTATCAAGGTTATTACAGTCTTCGCCTTACTCCTTATGCGTTATCCTTATCTGGAGTTAGGAGACGTCAATTTTAACCTTAGCCAATCTTAATTATCTTTTAACCTTAGCTAATGCATGCATGACTTGCTTAACTTTCTTAGTTAGCATATATCATTCCTTTTTTCATGATCGACCATGACCTCTTATGGCAAATCAAGTCCTCTTTAAGACCTACCAACATAACCAAAATTCATGCATATTAAACCTAATCAATTCATCTCATATATAAGTGGGCTCTCATATTGGATATAGAAAATCATACAATATACATATGCACTTTATGATGCATGAATGTGAAGAAAGGTGGAAAAAGAAGAATTTGCATACCAAAACTCTAATGCTTTTAGTCTCCTTCTTGCTTTTATTGGTCTAAAAACATCATAATATCATCATTATTAATAACCAATTAAGAAAGAAAACTCAGTCAACCTAACTAACACTTGATGCCTCAAACTCATCTTAGGTTTTTTGACATACCCATAACAAGACCAAAAGTAAAATAACTCAATGCAAACAAAAGCAATACAAACAAAACTCAATAAACCAACAAACCCTTGATGCGTCGAACTTATCTCAGGGTTTCTAGATCATAATGTAAAATCAATAGAAACCATAAATTGTAAAGGCTAACCTTCAATTAGCCATTGTCCCCAATTCATGATTTCTAAGCGAAAACCGTCATTTAGTTAAATCTAAGCTTCATGCAAGGATTTCCCAAAACACTTTAACCCTTAATCATGCCCAAAATGTAAGGAAGAATATACATTTACTTTATTAAAGAAAATAGTGATGAATGGAAAACTTTTTAAGCTTGAAGAATGGTTACTCCATTGTAAGGAATGACTATTCTACACAATGGAACGATCGTGTCATGAGAAGGAACAGCCATGCTTAGAACTCAACATGAACAATAACAATTTTTCTCTCATAAACTGGAATAGTAGTGCAAGAATAAAGAATAATATGCATTTAGCCTCTGCCTATATATTGTAAATTCGTAGCTCAAAATAGAATAGATATGCCTTAAAAGGGAAAAAGCGTGTCAATGTAAAACGGGTGTTCCTCTCATAAGAATGGTCATACCGCCTGAAGAAGATCCAGTGAGGAGGCCTACATTTTAGCAAACCTCCTATAATGAAACTAATATTTATAAGGCGTAATATATATATATATATATATATATATATATATATATATGCAGACTAAATTGCACCCGTCATCCCCCTGAATTTAAGGGGGGTAATTTCACTATTGTCTTTATGTTTAGTTTTGTAATGAAAAAATACATTAATTATTATTTTGTCTCAACAATTGTCTTTGTCACATTTTTTCAATTTTCACCTTACCGAAAATCCTACTTGGCTTCCCACTAAACTTTTTTGTAATATTTTTTGAAATTTTCTAAATTTACATGTCATCAATCTTGAAATTCTCGCCTATTCCCATGTGTTAACAAATACATTGAAATTCAAAACTACATTTCCTCTCTCTTCTTGAATCTTAAATGTTACTAAAATTAAATCCTAATTAGGATTTTAATTAAGTCAGATGCTTAAAGTTGAGAATTTCTTCTGATGTGACACTTTGGAACACTAAAATAACGTTAAATATAAGTCATGTAAAATTTTTGGCGAGATAAAGGCCAGAAAAATGTATCAGAGATAATTGTTGAAGTAAAATAATAGTTGATGTTTTTCCATTGCAAATTGAAGTACAGGAACAATAGTAAAACTACTCCCTAAATTCAGGAAAAATGGGTGCAATTTAGCCGCAAAAATAAGGTCCTTTAACAAACATATGGATAGTTTTATGGACAGAACATCAAAATAATGCAATGTAGTGTTATATAAATTTTTATGTTGATCAAAACACTCAATGATTTATAGTAATGACATATAGAGTTTTGATATATGGGTTTTAGATGTCATATTTAACTATGGACTTTGATAAAGAAGTTGTTTTATGATTATTGATTATTACATATTTTTCTTTAGCTGAAATTTTAAACTATATCATCAAATTATTTCTGATGATTTTTATGTTTATCATCAATGCATTGTGTTATTTTGGTATCATATACATATACCATCTATATGTACACAAAATTCAAAATAAAAATCAATAATCCTAATTTACATGAAATTTTATTTGTAAATGATGAAAAGTATATATATATATATTCAACACTAAAAAAAAATGCAACTTCTTTGTGAGGATGACAAGCACGTGTCTTTTAACCTTAGCGGTAAAATATTTACAATGTCCTTTTTTCATTTTCTTTCAATATTAGGCATATAATATATTGCACTACAAAAAATTTTCAAAATAGTGAAGAAAAAATCTATCACTTTTAGGCAAAATTTCATCAATAATTGGATTACTCATGGATCAAGGACGAAGAATCCATCACAAAAATGCTCATCATAGAGAAATTTATGATGGAACAAGAAATTCATCGTTAAATAGTGATGGATACATCCATCACTTATTGGCAATAAAAAGTCCATAAACAAATTCTATCACTAACTTGAGTACCTAGGCAACCAAATATAACTATATGCATCACTAATCTATCATTAAGCCATCACTGATTCATCAAAAATCTATTGCTACTCACAAATCAATTTTTTTTAAATAAAAGATTATATGCTAGATAAATAACTTGCACATTACTTGTATTAAATACTTTTCGGATGCATCCATCACCTATTGGCAATAAAAAGTCCACAAACAAATTCTATCACTAACTTGAGTACCTAGGCAACCAAATATAACTATATGCATCGCTAATCTATCATTAAGCCATCACTAATTCATCAAAACTCTATTGCTACTCACAAATCAATTTTTTTAAATAAAAGATTATGTGTTGTACTAAATACTTTTCGACAGTTAATTATAAAAAATCATATTTTATTTTATAATGAAATATCAAATAATAAAAACAGCTTCAAATTCATATAATGCAATAACAACAAAACATTCAAAATATAAAATGTTTACAATCCCAATTTAAAAAAAAAAACTAATAATTAATATCGGTATCAGCCTCAAGAGTAGGCAATGAAGGAAGTGGGGCCAATATAGATGTTGGGGCTAGAGCTATAGAGCTCTGACCGCACTGCATGGTCGAAATAATGGGAGACATATCTCGAATCTCACTTAGATTTATCAATTCTTTACTCTACCAACCCTGAAAATAATTGCTAGTCTGCATCCCAATGCACTCTCCATAATAGGATCAAAAGTAACGTGATCTGTGGCAAAAGAAGCACCAACGCTGGAAGGGAGAAAATAAGACTCGTTTGCAAGCCGAAGCTACGTACTCGACTTTTCTTGTACCTGCCAACAACATGTAGGTAGATTTAGAGGTGAGCAAAATCGAACCGAAACTGAAAAATCGAATTGAATTAAGTGAATTTGATCTATTTGGTTCGGTTTTGAAGTATATTTAGTTCGGTTCGGTTTAAAATTGAGAAAACCGAATAAACCGAAATTGTGAGATTTTTTTTAATTTTTTTTAAATTTGAGTTTAAAAAACTAAAAATAAATTATTTTATATAAAATAAAAAAATTCCAACAACCCATTGAGCCCAAAACTGAAAACCGAACCGAACCAAACCGATTTTTTTTTGTTCGGTTTATCTTAAATTTTGGTTCGGTTCGGTTCGGTTCAGTTTGAATTTAAACTAAATTCGGTCTATTCGGTTTTCATAAATTCGGTTTGGTTTGAACCGAACCGACCGAATGCTCAGCCCTAGGTAGATTTCATTGATATCCAGCTGGCTCGGCTGTGAACACCCCTCATGTGATCGAGAAATCATTGAAGTCATCCTTTCCACCATACCCTAACAATTTCACAAAAGCATAATATAGAAGTAGACATATATTAATTGTAAAGAAAAATTTCATGAAATAATAAAATGCATATTTAGTTGAATTTCTTAAATTAGTGTTCTAAAACTTCTTAATAGCAAATTTATCATCTTTTTTGTTTATATAGGTGTGCTTGAACACTCAAAAATGGTGTGTTAGAAATTTGAATTAAAAGGATGGAAGTATCAGAAATAGGGTAGAGGTTAAAGCTAAGAATGATTAAGCTAAAATGAGTTTGGGTGAACTATTATTAAAATGTTAGAATTAACTAATTAAATAGTGAAACTGCAATCATTATATACATTTTATATTTGATGTACTTTTCAATGTGGGATAACTCTTAACACTCCTCTTCAAAGGACAACTACTTAGTTGACCACTTAAAATTGAAATTCATTCCCCTGAAATTGAAATGAATGCAGTGAGCTAGGTGATAGAAAATCAGGTCTAACCTAAGATAATACCATATTAGAATTTTGAATTGAAAAGGTAAGGTGACAAAAATTAAGTAGAGGTTAAACCCGAGAATGATTGAGTTAAAATGAGTTTGGGTTAACCATTGTTAAAAGGTTAAAACTAACTAATTAGGTAGTTAATTCTAAACCATTATATATTTTTTATATTCTATATATTTTTTTCAATGTGGGATAACTCTTAATACGGTGATAGGGCATTTAAACTCCTTAGACTATACACGAATGCTAGACTACAATGTCTTATTTTCTTACTATTGATTTATACTAGTTTCTTTGTAAGCTTATATGTACTAACCTAATAACAATCTTAATTAGATTTAATACTTTATAAAGGTTATTGGAACAAGAAAATTACGTAAGCTAAATTATACACACACACACACACACATATACACACACCTATTGATAAAAAAAATTAAAATCTTTGCATGTTTTAACAATTATATTCAATTCTTTTAATTTTGGTAAATTTAGCTAATTTTACAAAATTTTTGGCAATTATGACCAATTTGAGATTTTAATCAAAATTAGATGACATATCCATAACGTGTAGTCCATAGAATGTGTTCAGTGGATCCCATTAATTTTAAAATTTAGTCTTACATGGAAGACACGTTATGAGTCATGTCATCTAATTTTGACTAAAATCTCAAATTGACAATGATTACTAAGAACTTTGCAAAATCAGCTAAATTTGCTACAATATATATATATATATATATATATATATATATATATATATATATATAACTGTGCCAATTCAATGATTTTTTCATAGTTTATTCAAAATAAAGTAAAATTTGACAATTTCAAGTAAATTTTAAGACTAAAATTAATTATATATTAATGATATTCTTGATTTAATTTTTATATTTCTTATGCATCTATAAATTTTTATTTCAAACATCTAAATATAACCTTGATAATAAATGTAATTATAATAAATTGTATTTGGCTTTAATTTTTTAGTAGATAATATTTGCATTATTTTATTCTTTTTTATAATAATTTCATTGATTTTCTATATTTCTATGATAAATAGTTGTATTCTTGTAGTTTGCACTAGATTTTATTTTTTTTTTACATATATAAAATAGAAATTTTCTAGTACGTTTAAGAGTCACCATTTTAAGCAAATATTGTAAATTACTCTTATGTCTTGCAATCCTATGTATGAAATATATCACAAATTGACACTGTTAAGGAAGAAATTGAGGAAGTTAAATAAAGTCAAATTCTTGAATTAAGGAAGTGAAATAAATACAGAAAGTTGTTGGGTCCTTACAAATAAATTTATAGGAGGAGCCTTTCAATAATGAACTTTAGGATGATGAAAGAGTTACTTCATTCATTTGAGGAAGTTACTATCATGAGAAAACTTATTGAGATATAAATCTAGAATGATTTTGCTCCAATTGGGGATCTAAGCTAGGAATATTATCAAATAAAATACTTCCATAGAATTATCAGATAAAGGAAAGCTAGAAATTCTCTATCTAAGCTTACTTTGGCTTCATGTGGGGAATGAAATGATCTTAATGCTATAAAAAAGAAAAGTCTTTAGCATTATTATAAGAATTTTTGTAAATTCTTACAACTCTAAATAGGTGGAATGCTTTAAAAGAAGTATTTGAAGAAGGTTTGAGCATTAATGAAGATATGCCATGTTGATTGAAAATCTTACTTAGGCATAAATAATTGAGCTATGTTCAATATAAGATTTGATAAGTCCTTTAGACCAAACTAGTTCTACAATTTCTTTTTTAAAAAATGTTGGAGAATTATGGATAAGAATGTTAATATAACAATAAAGGATTTCTTTAGCAATGACAAAATGTTAAAGCAAGCAACTCTATTATCATCACCCTCATTCCAAAATGTGTTAATCTAAGCACCTTAAACGATTACAAAACTATAACATATTGTAATGTATTATACAAATGCATCACTACTAAGATTCTAACTAACAAGTTAGAAAAATACCAAAAAGAATCATCAAGCCTAATCGAACTGCTTTCATCGAAAATAGAAAAATAGTTAATAATATTCTTTTATCTCATGAATTATTGAGAAATTACCACATAAATAATAAACACTACTATGCCTTAAAAATTGGTCATCATGAAGCTTATTATTCAATGTCTTGGGATTTTCTTAAAAAGTGTTGTATAGGCAAAAGCTTTCGGTAAGGTTTATTCAATGGGTAATGGCTTTTGTCAGAATCAACATGTTTTCAATAATGATTAATGGTAGCTATGAAGGACATTTTCTAAAGGAGCAGGGGCTTAGATAAAGGGATCCAATTTCTTCTTTATTATTTATGGTGGTTATGGATTATCTCTATAGGAATTTACTCAATATAGTAAAAAGGTATTCAAATTTCGTAAGGGCTATAAATGTATGAACCTTAGTCAATTATTTTTTATTGATGATCTTTTTGTGTTTTGTAATGGGGATATTGAATTTATTAGAATTTTACAATAAAGATATTGAATCTATTAAAATTATTAACTAAACTATAAATCATTTTACCGAGGTTTTTAATTTAAAGCCTGACATTCATAAAAGTTCACTCTTTTTTAATAGAGTTCATGAGGATACAAAAATAGCTATATCTTACATTTTATAATTCCAAAATTGTTTTTTGCCTATTAAGTATCTTAGTATGCCATTGATTTCTACTATGTTATTTAGGTAGCATTATGTAAAGCTTGTAAGGAAGCTTACTACTAGTAGACTCTAATTAGTCAATATTTTTTTACAAAGAATAATTACTTATTAGAGCATAATATTTTTACTACCAAAATCAATTATTAAGAGGTTAAGTTTATTTGCAAAACTTTCTTATGGCAATGAAGCAATTTAAATAAGAATGGAGTTTGGTAGCTTGACAAGAGATTTGTAAGTCTAAAAAATGAGAATTGGGTCTCAGGCCAATTCAATTAGAGAATTAAGTAATCCTAGTAAAGCATATTTAGAATTTGGTAACTTTTAAGCCAATTTGTAGGCTAAATAATTTTCTATTTATAAAACTCAAAAGACATAGTTTTAGGGGATTTCAAAAGCAATTGACTATAATTGGAGTTTGAGGCATTTATTTCTAGTCAGACCATTAGTTAAAGGGTTCTTTGATTGTCAATGGGGTAATAACGATAGGTTTCCTTTATGGTCTTATCCTTAGGCTCATAAACAAGCATTGGTGGATAGCTTTCCCAATGTGTATGTTACTGATATTGAAATTAGTAAATATGTTAAGGTGAAAAAATGGTGGTTAAAGATTTCTAAACCCTATAGATGGCTATACCTACCAAATTTGGGAATGTCTCAGTAGAATTTATCATTCACCATTTGTAAACATGACTTGGTTAAATAAAAGCTAGAGTATAAGGGTAATATCTCAATTCTAACACATGGAAAGCTTTAATGGGATTGTAAGGAAAGGTTTCCTAATGCAAGCTTATATGGTTCACTCCGAATATAGGCATTCTTTTATTAGATGGTTGGTGTTGAAAGACAAGTTGCAACTAAAGGAAAAATTTTATAAACGGAGGTTAAGTCTTACACCAAAGTGTGAATTTTGTCATTCTACTTTTGAAATTGTTTCTCATTTATTCTTTGACTACTACTTTTCTAAAGAAGTATGGAGAACTATCCTTAAGATTTTTGGCATCAATATATCTTTAATCTAATAAAGAAGTAAATAGAAGTAAAGCCATGGTCAGTCACTTAAGAAAAGATACATTTTATGCTACTATATAATACATTTAAAGAGCAAGAAATTAGCTAATTTTTAAACAAGCTTAACTTAATGTTAATATTATTTATAAGAGTATTAAATCTATCATTTGGCTTAACATAAGTAAATAGACTAGGATTGTATAGAGATCATATAGTTGTACCAACACAATTATGATAATATTATATACTTAGGTTAGAATATCATTATTCAGGTCCTAGAATTACATAAAGACAAGTATGAAAGTTATGTATTTATCTCTAAAATTAGGCTATAAATTTCATAGGGATTATGATCTCTCTCATATTATGTTTTCAACTTATTGAGAACGCGAGACCTATTAGGTGTTGCCTACAACTGAGGTCCATATGACCAAGCAGTAATGACTCTTATATAGCTTTTAGAGAACGACCTTTTTTTAGATGACTAATCAGACTACACCAATAGTGAAAATCGAGTAAATATTTATACCAAAATGAAACCCATACATCATCATCCATAACCATGATTCGTCAAGCTAAAGGCTTGGCAACATTAACATCAACTTTAACAAATGTATTTTATTCCATTTCTTACTTGCCTTCTTAATTGATTGCCTTCTCAACTCTTCAATAAAAAAAATTAGATAAATGCACGCAAAATAACACTTCTAGAAATAAAACAATGCTTAGAAGAGAAACATTAGGTGTAAGGAAAAAAGATACTAGATTTTTATCAAATTGCTATGATCCTTCTTCCAATACCTTACTATGAGCACTTTGTAATAAAAATGAACTTGAAAATAATCGTTCTCTAATGTTGATAATAAGAAATCGTGCCAGAATCTCCATTCACCATGAACACTTTTTTTGTTATTGCAAAAAGATATTTTTTAGACGAAAACACATTCCCAATGAGACTTAATGTATTCTATTTATTCCTTTTTTGATCGTCAACATCTTCTAGATATATTGTTTTTACCTTATTATTAGTCAATTTTGAATTATCATAAGAACCTTTTAAAACCCCCTTTATTTGTACATGTTCAAATCTATCACTATAGAGCTCTAAACAAAACTAAGAGGAAAAGCATTAAAACTAAACTAGCACAAAAACCATGCAAAAACTAGACATGACCATAATTCAATCCAAATCAAATAAACTAACTAAACTAATGTTATTTAGTTGATTTTGATTTAGTTTTATAAAGAATTCAATTTAACTTGATCTAAAATTTTTAAAAAATTTGGTGTTTGATTTTTGGTTTGGACTGTATGCATGTTGACTAAATAAACCATGGATTTAAATTATAGTTGCAGTTGCACGTAATGGTAATGGGACCATGATTATTGTAGTGTAATGGTAACAATATACTATTACACAATTTTTAAATGAAAATTGTAAAATATTACAAACTAAGAAATATTTTCAAAATTCACTAAAATAAAAACTTATAACTAACTAAGAAGCATAAAACTATATAAATAAAGACAAATAATTTATAATTTTTATCTAAAACTAATAATAACTTAAGTAAATAGCTTTCTAATTAACTACAAAGTAAATGATAAAAGATTGTACTTGATCAATACTGAAAAAAGTGTCTAAGACGATCTAGAGTTACTTATATTTTTACTTTGAAAATTTTGATCTACATATGCTTATGAAGGATGACTATATTATGGTGGTGGTTGGTAGTAGGACAATGAACTCACTAAGTCAAATTGTTCACCTTAGCTTGAGTATGAAGGTTGCTCAAACATAGGTTGAGCAAATTGTTCACCTTGGCTTGAACATAAAGGTTGCTCAAACACAGACTGACTTGATGATAAGCTCTTTAGAGTTATATAGTTCAAACCATATGGATATGGAACATGTAGTACATAATCAAGAGTATATCCATAAGTGTTTATAAAATTAGTAGTAGCACCATTTGATATCTCACCAATAGGGAATCTAAAATCACCTTTACGGATATCAAAAAATTTTGAATTCATACTCTTTAATCTTTTTGTGTGAAATTCCTATCTTAGATGCGCATCCACCATCATTTTCACTACCTCGAGACCAATGATAGATGCATAAAAGAGATGAATCATTTCCAAAATTTGAACTATTAACATCAATATTATGAGGATCATAATACATATTCTCTTCAAGATAAATAGAACCAACCCCTTTGTCCACCTATTTGGTTATAACCACAACCACTGCCACGATCACCACCACCACCACCACGATCACTATGATGGTCATCATCATCACCATCACCACCATGACCCCTACCCTGACCACCACTTGTGCCTTCTCCTTGTACATTTTCATGAATGTCTTTTTCATCACTTAACTAATCAATGGTTTAACCATCAAGCAAAGGTCTTTCTCTTTCTTCAAACTAAGGAGTCTTTCTTCCAACAGAGGAGATAATAGATCATCTTAAGTATAATCCAAATTAAATAGACTGAAACTTTTCTCCAAATGTTGTTGACTCCTAGTTGCATTTTCTTATTTTAAGCCTCGTGTTATAATGTATAAACACAAGAGTATGTAACTTTTGGTATTAAAATCTATTTTGTGTTTTTGTATGGATTAGAGAAAATGTATTCAATTTCTCTCACAATTAGAAGCTAAAGTTGTTTGGCTTAAAATTTTAACTATTATTGCTTGAATGTAAGATGTACTTTCTCCATAATTGATCTACCATTTAGTTGTATAAACAATTATGATATACTAATTAGATTTTGATAGAAATTAAATATTTATTTATTATATATGAAAAATTATTAACATAGATTGGTCATTTTAACTCCTCTTTATGCCAATGTGGTGCCAAATCTCTCACTTTTTTCATAAAAAAAAAAAAAAAAGAACAACTACACAATCAATTTATACAATCATTTGTACATGTTTAATTTTAAATTCAAGTAGCCACTTAATTACACACACTAAAATTTAAAACACTTACTTAATTAAGTGCAAGTACTTGATTCTCTACATTTGGCTCTAACCTTGAAATGGCAACTTTTGTTCCTTCTATTTTTCATTATTAATTGAAATGTCATACGATTGAGGATTTAAATAATATCCTAAAATAAAGTCAAGTACTAATCATATTATCATAATATAATTATATTTATGACTTCAATACCTTAATTATCTCTTTAAACTTTATGATAAATCATAAAAGAATTTTATTAAATTCACCTATTGCATGCAATTCATGATGCAATTAAAAGTTCCATCCTTCATTAATGATATTCCAATATTGCATATAACTTCTATAATTTTTCTCAATTTCTAGTTTTGCTTGCTCATCACCTCATATATGAAACCCATTGTTGGTTTATCATCATGATCTACCAATCTTAGAACTTTCAACAATGGCTCTTCAACTTTAATTATTTAATTTGCTTTATCCCAAAATAATCTACCCTTATCACCCAAACCAAATACAAGTTGTTATACTTCATAAGCTAGCCTACTAGTACCTTCGCCAAATTTTATTGCTAACCATGCTTTAGATTCAAACATATTTCGCAATGCATGCCTATGTCGAACAATGTTCTCTAAAGCAATAAAATTGGTGTCAAATCCAGTAATTCCAGGCCAAAAAAGTTTTCTTCTATTTGTGAATTTTTCATATAATTACACACCCTACTATGATTATATATGAATTAGGTGATAATTTTGGCTTGCTCCATAACTTTCTGAACAATTTTCTTTTTCCTAAGTCTTTCAAAATTAGATTAATGCAGTGAACACTACAAGCTATCAAACATAAGTTTTAAAATGTTTCATCAATTTTTTTTTTCAATAGCTTTCATTGTAGCTTCATCATTTATCATAATTTGCATTAATTTTTTAACTCAAACTTCCTCTACTACTTTTATAAGTTTAAACTACTAGTTTGCATCTCTACACTGAATAAGTAAGACATTGACTGATTTGTGGAAGACAATGTGATGATTTGAATAAACAAAAAGGTTAAAAATATGCATCCTTATTAGGCAACTCCATCCATCACACATTATGTTTACACCTCTTTGTTGCTGTATGGAGTAAAATGATGTTATACATTCTTTTATCAACTTATATTCATTTGGGAGATATACCTCTGCTAGCTCATAAGGAATAGGTGGTGGTACTTTAGGGCTAACTTATGTAGCTACTTTAAGTAATGGTCCAATCCAAGATGAGTTGACAATTGAAAATAGTAATTAGTAAAATCTTTCAATAATTTAGCCTTTTGTTTTTTGAAATATTTGGTATTGATCTTTGATTATCTTTTTAGAGTCGTATCCTTCTCTAACTTTACTTCTTTTGATGCCAATCTACAAACCAACATTAATGTAAAAACATATTTAATGGTTTCTCTACCCCTTTTTCTAACTGTTGTTGAACACTCAAAGACAACTTGACTACTATCCCCTACATCATAATGCACTCCTCTACTCCTTCTATATTGGTCTTCATTAAACTATGTCATACTTTTTCTTTTTGCAATTTCTAACTCTAAGTCGTCTTCTTCATCTAAGTCCTCAATTTCATATGTTCCACATATTTCATTTTCAACCTCTTTTCATCTTTTTTTCCCCATTTGAGCAGCTTCATAATCTCTTAGAATTTTAGCTATATCCTAGGTAGCATAAAAACGAAAAATGGGGAAACTAGAAACACAAAAATGAAAATGAAATGTGGGGGAAATGTGCAAATAAAAAAATATGGGGATATATTTATAAATATTTTTTTCTTTCCTATATAAATTTGTAATTATTATTAAAGTAAAAAATAATCAAATCATACAAAATAATACTATTAAAAATAATTATCGAAGTCAATATTAGTTATAAGAAATAAATAAGATGATAATAAGAAATCATTTATTCAAGAAATAATATTAATTGCCAATAAGTTTCATAATTAAAATTAATATTAGAAAATTTATTCAAAATAGAAAATACAATGTGAAAAATGTATGAAACTTCTTAAACTTCATCATTCTCCTTTTCCATACTTCCATTTACATCTTTATTAAAGAATACAGACTCCACTTTGGGTTCATCTAAAGATAGATTAGCAAACTCAAGAAAACCAATGTCTTCTATGCTCGCAAAGTAATCACCACCAACATCCTACGTTTTAATATTCTCATTATAATATTAGGAGGTGCTCCTTGACAAAAGACGAAGATTATTATGAACAAAAATTAAATTTTCAGCACATTTTGAAGTTAACTTCTTCCTTCTAAATGAATGAATAAAGGAATAAGTACTCCAATTCCTTTCACAACAAAAAGGAGAAGTAGGTTGTCCAAGCACTCTAAAGCCAACCTTTGAAGCAAAGGTGCACTTGAATCATAGAATGCCCACCATTTCCTAAGGTCAATGTCATACCTACTACCAATAGAATATGGATCACCAAATAGCCCACTTTTCAAAGAAAAGTTAACATACTCATTATAAGCTTTAACACTCTCATCAATCGAAAAAATCATCCTAAAACATTTATTTTTTTCTACAAATACTTCCTCATCCATACGTGAATGCACTTTACCTTCTCTTTCTTAAAGCCATTTATCACTATAAAACCTTCAAAAATACAAACTCAACACAAATTAAAAAAAAAAAAAAAAGACTTAGCAAGAAAGAATTAAAAAATTGAAATAGAAATTTACCTTAGGTTCAATGAATGAGCTAGACAGTGAAGTGAAGTATTATTCTTTACCCAACGATTAATAAGAATGCAATAAATCACATTAAAGAAAGAAGAAAAATTATCCAATTTCTTTTTTTCATGCTCATATATAACAGTCTTCACTTTATTAATCATAGAATCCCACATCTCATAAACCAAATGAAGTTATCGTTTGTTTATATCACAAACTCTAATCATGTCATAAATAGAGCTAGTGAAATCAAGAATGCAAGCTACTTTGTCCCATCAATTTTCATCCAACACCATTTCAGAACAAATTTATTCCTTCATCATCTTTTGAATATGCTGCCCATTCATCACTCATGATCATTACTTCTAAAGCACATCTAATTAGCTTAAATCTTTTAAGCATAACAATAATTTCAGCAAAGTGAGTATCAACCACAATTAGCAATTTTAATGAGCTAAATTTGTTAAACATAGGAAGCCTTATTGAATGGTTCATTATGAAGTTCTTTATGACTAAAGCATTTCTATGTACTTTAGTGATCCAATGACATTCATCATATGTTTCTTGATTAGTTTTCACATTTTTAGCTACACATATGTTCTTCAAGGCAAAATTAAGAGTATGAACAACACATGGAATCCAATAAATATGTGAAAACAAGCCTTCAATTGTTTCTCTAACAGCTTTACAATTTCTAGTATTAGTAATGATTTGGACCACTTTTGATGATCAACATGATTAATAACATCTATTAACAAATTAGCAATAAAATGTTTATCCATTACCACAACTGAAGAATCCACAACTTTAATAGACATATGACTAGATTCACAAATAACCATTACATTAATCAAATGCCTTCTTTGCGGGTCACTCAATCCATCACTCACAGTGCTAACACCCTTTTCCATCTAAATGTTTTTTTATAAGATCTAAAACTTTCTCTACATGTGCCTTCTCTTGCTAAAGTAATGTGGTTCTCAATTATTCATAACCATGAGGCATATAACACCCAAAGGATGAATAAGAACTAATGTAATATGGATTTCTTGCTAAATTAAAAGGCAAACCTCAACTAAAAAACATTCTAGCAATCTTTTCATCCAATTAATTTCTAGTTCGCATGTCAAAAGCTTTAGCAAAAGGAGAATCATCAACTCTTCTCCTCTTTAAAGTATCTAAAGTATTTGGTTCATTTATAGACAAAAGACCCTGAATAGTGTTCTTGGTACTAGTAGCCCAAAAAAACTCACTTAGGTTATGCATTAGATACTCTAGTTGTAACCTCATCCTCGAGTTTTCTCATTTTAGATATATCTTTAACTCCTACTTTCTTACAAATATCAATTCCTTTCGCATTAATTTTTAACAAATGAGCTCTCACTTTAGTGTGAGTCCCTTGCTTTTCTAGATGACAAAAATTACACACCCATTTCACATTACTTCCTCCTTCTCCCGTTCTCTCAATTTTAGTGACATATTGCCACAAAGGACAATCATAATCATCTCTATGTTATGATATCATAGTAGTGGCACTATGACTAAAGCTATTGATTCTAGTACGACCCATGGTAGTAAAATAAGATAGCCTGAATAAAATAAATAATTCACAAAAAAAAATGAGATTGTTGAATTTCAATTATTCAAATTAATTCATAAAAAGAATCTATAAATTAATTCATAGATGTATAATTATAAAGAATCCTAAAAGTATGGATATAGTAATTATACATAACAATCTAAGACTAATCTGCAATTAATCAGTATTAAAATAAATTTTTGTGTATGACTATGAGTGAAGTGAATTGTTTTTTTAAAAGTTTATTTGAGTATTTGAACATTAATTGCATCATCGATAAATAATTGCTCTAGTAGGACAAAAATGGTAAAAAAACCTTGTAATAAACTGCGGTTTGTAACAAGATTAAATTGCAATTTACTACTGTTTAATATACTGTAATTTATAACTGTAAAATACTGTAATTTTTTGCAGTTTAATAAACTGCTATATATTGTAGTTTAATAAACTACTTTATACTGTAGTTTAAACAACAAAATATTGTAATTTTTCTTGCAGTTTATTAAACTACAATTTAGATAATTTGTTAAGAATTTTGATTGAGATAACTTCAATAGATTTTTCTTGAATCCTTTAATTTTCTAGTCTATCCTTGTAAAAGTCAAGATTTGTATATAAATAGAGTTCAGGCTGTAGAAAATTTTAGCATTTTATATAAAAAAATATTTGAATTAACTAACATTATATAATTATGTTATTGATAAAAAATGACATAAACTAATATATTCTATTGGTTAGAATAAATTAAAACCTTCGCTAATGTGTTTAATTATTGAAAATTACAATTTAGAACTAGCATTAGTATTGAAGAAATATATAAAGTTAATAATATTAAAAATTCTCAGTTTGGAATTGTCTTCTCTATTTTCATGCTTATCCTTTATGGTTCTAACTCCATTAAATTACTGATAATTACTCAAAATCAGCCATATTTCTTAGTTTATGGTTGAACACAAATTATTCGCTGAATTTAATTGATGAAGAAAAAAAAGATTTTTTAGGTAAAACCATGGCTACCAATCATGCCATTTTTATCTCTTAGTTTATAACTTCCAATCAAGAAATTAAGAAATCAAAAAATAAATCTCCCAATTAAAAGCATAAATACATCAAAATCATAACAATAAAAGGATTTCGAATTAATCCATAAAACCCACAATAATACCCAAATAAACCTGAGTGTCGTTGTTGCACTATCACCATCACACCCATAAACCTTGTCATCATTATTGCCACAGACCTCATCATCGTCGATGTTTGCTTCAATTTGAACTTGACGGGATGAGATGGGAGGCTGTTTTATGCGTTCAAGGTGTTCACGATTATTTAGTTTTGAGAACTAAGCAACTGAAACACGTTTCATAATAAGAAACACATTTTTTATTTTTTAAAAAATTTTTAGAAATGGGCCAGAAACATTTCAGACTTATTTTAGTAAGTTTATTGAGAGGAAATATTTTGGAAACAATGAAACGTCCCTCCCCAAACGTTTCCATGCATCAAAAGCCATATCTTTTTTTATATAAACAAATACTTTGGGACAACTAGATATTTAATCAGTCACACCAGTCTAGTGTTGCGTCAACCTAGTTATTCCTCTTATTAGGTTTCTACCACAAAGTCACATATAATTTCATCTTGATGTGCAAAATTCTGCCCAAATCATCACTTGACTTTGCAGGATTTTTTCTATTTCCATGTTGACAAGGTACTTTCAACAACCTTTACAATTTATAATCTAAACAAGTAATAAAATAAAATAAAATAAAAATTAGTTTATTAATAATAAAAAATTAAATATCAATTTTAATTTATAAACTCTGTAAATTATAAAACTAAAGCTTAAATTCATAGATTAAAACACATTTAAAAAACTCATTAAGTTAAATTCCCAATTGTATTAAGTTTTAAATTATTTTTAATTATATCTACTCATATTATAGTTAATAATCAAGCTAAATAATTTATACATTCTACATTTAGTAATATAGACAAGTAATAAAATAAAATGAAAATTAGTTTATTAATAACAAAAAATTAAATATCAATTTAATTTATAAAAAATTATAAAACTAATCAATTATAAGCCTAAATTCATTAATTAAAAATATTTTAAAATTAATTATATTAAATACATAATTATATTAAATTTCAAATTATTTTTAATTATACCTATTCATATTATAGTCAATAATCAAGCTAAATAATTTGTATCTTCTATATTTAGTAATCTAGACAAGTAATAAAATAAAATAAAAATTAGTTTGCTAATAACAAAATTAAATATCAATTTAATTGATAAATTCTATAAATTATAAAACTAATCAATTTTAAGCCTAAATTCATGGATTAAAACACATTAAAATGAAATTAAGTTAAATACCTAACTCTTTTAAGTTTTAATTATTTTTAATTATATTTACTCATATTGTAATCAACAATCAAGCTAAATAATTTACACATTCTACAATTTATTAATCTACACAAGAAATAAAATAAACTAAAAATAAGTGTACTAATAATAAAAATTAAAATATTAATTTAATTTATCAATTATGAAAATGATAAGATTAATTAATTTTAAGCTTAATCAAGCTAACTAATTTATATATTTAATAATAATTAATTAATTCTAAGCCCATATTATAGTCAATATCAAACTAAATGATTTATATCTTCTACATATATTTGTAAAATATACATTTCATAATTTTTTATAACCTAAATATGATTTTTTAATAATATTTTTAATCTTAATATGATTTTTAACAATATTTCTTAATCTATTCAAGATAAATTTATATATTTCTAACCTTTAATTAGGATGATTACCTAATTAGAACTTAAAATTAATAATATTTTGTAATGTAAAAAATAGTAAACAATAAAAATGTTTAGATTATGAATATTAACATTCCCCCTTTAAATAGTGTGAGATGGCTGAAATTGTCAGTTTGAATTTTGTTTGCTTTTTTTAGTTAATTTATGAAAGAATTTTGAAGGAAAGAGGAAAAGAATAAAAGAAATGAAGGAAAAGTATGCATAAATGTGAGATGTGTGCTTTTCTCAGTGAGCAAAAGTGAAGTATAAAGGAGAAGTATGCACAAATGAATAGTAAATATCTTGTGAAATTTGTGTCTATGAGAAACAACAACTTGAATCAATTCAACATCAACGTTATTGGAAAAAGATAAGATTACAACAGTCATTTGTATAAAGGATAACACCACTCACATGTAAAATTACAAAAAAAAAAAAAAGATTATGTAGCCTTGGCAAAAGACAAGTAGAAGCAAATAATAATGTCACTATTATGTAACTTGTGACATTATTAAAACAACGGTCATTACCATTATATAATGACCATTATGGTCGTTACACATATCAAAAAAGTTATGGTCGTTATATAATGACCATAATGAAACTGAGACTTTAAAATCCCGTTACGTAATGGTCATTACATTATATAACAATCGTTATTTAAAACACTAAATAAATCAAATAATAATAAAACATCCTTTTAAGGTATTATAAACTCTCATAATATAAAACTTAATACTAATTCCTTCTTTAGTTATTCTCATTTTTTCTCTGTCTATGTGTTAACCTTATTTTCTCCCTTCAGTTTTTTCTCTTTTTCTCCCTTTAGATCTTTTCATTTTCTCTATTTAGTTCTTATTTCTTTGTTTAGTATATAAATCTCTATCCACTCTTCTTTTAATCCATAAAGCTTTGATTATAAGTTAGCAAGTTGAACATATTACAACACCTTCTTTAAGAGGGCTATTATTTTCAAATACTTTAGTGTAAAAGGGGTTCATGATTCTTCAAGCTAATAAAAAAGGGTACTATACTAGATTTTCTTACTTTAATAGAAAATCTTTAACAAATTTCCTGAGCTTTTCTTCTTCTCTTTTTGAATTTGTATGAAACTTCTTGTTCCATTATAAGTTTGTATAAGCTTTCCTTTGTAGTCAAGATGAGATTCGTCAATCAACTATTTCTATTAATATAGAAGAGGATTTGAAAGAAATTAAAAAAAAAAAAAAGATAATATGTTTAATTTTCTATTTATATTTGGTTATCGCCTTTTTTTTCTTTCTATTAATCTATTTGTATAATTTTTTTTTAAGTTTTACAAGATATTTTATTGAAGACTATAATGGACACATGACACTCTTGTAAAATTGGAACAAATTGAAAAATTATCTAAAAGTAATTTGCTTAATTTTCAGCCTTTATGTGGTTAACTATCTCCATTTTCTTCTTATTAATATCTTTATATTTTTTTAGGTTTATAAGGCATTATATTAGAGATTATAATGGATATATGATACTCTTGTGAATTTTAATTTGTTATTTTCTATTTAGAAAGGTAATACTTATAGTAGGCTATGAGAATATTTTATGAAACATATTATATACTATCCACTTCTTCATTATGCCTTTTAGACTGTATAGTACTTTTCATCATGCCTTGTATTACTTTATTCAGATTAATAAATAACATGTATAATGTATTGCATAAAATAATTATAGAGGATAGTGGTCCTTAAAAAATAATAATTTAATCAGTTTAATTTTGTCATTTCTTTTATTTTTCTTATTATTTTATTTAAGCCTAATTTTTTTTTTTAAAAAAAGCTAACATTCAGTTTGAGTACTAGAATAAGGCTCAATATCATGGGCTGAAAAAGCCTAAAGTATGAAAAAAAAATAAACCAATTTTTTTGTTCTATTTTATTAATGTTTTAATTCGCTTGTATCTCACATAAAATTTGACTTATTTGGTCATAACCTGTTCAATTCAATTTGGACTAAAACCAACCAAATTCTTTAACCTAGAAAAAACCAAAACCTTGATAAAACCAAAGAAAAATTATTAGAAATCCTTAATAAGAGAAAGATGCAATAAATAGATAAGGACATGAACCTCAACCTACCCTATAGAGGAAAGAGATGTCAAACGAGAGATATTGGTTATTAATTATTTTGGTTATCATCATGCTTGATTATAAATCAATCTCATTATACTGATTATATATTCTCAAAATGAGTCAAATAGATAGAGAAAAAAGAGGAGAATCGAAAAGGATTAAAAACTTTGACCCTTTGAGCTTTTCCATAGTATACTACTTGGTCCTCCATTTTTATTATATTATAGTAAAATATTTCTTTATTTTAGTTTTGTTGTATTTTGACATCCTTCTATCTATTTTAATAGCTTTTTCTTATTAATCAAATATAAAAGTGAAACCTAATTTCTTAAATACCCTCTATAATTTCTCTTAATTTTCTCCCTTCTTCTTTTAACCCTTATTCGTCACTAATCAAACAAATCCTAAAATCATAATTTCATAATAATAAAATAAAAAAGCACTAAATAAAGTTAATCCCAATCCTAATCAAACCTAATATAGTTATCGACTATTCCCTTTGTCCCTTACCATTCATCTCTTCTATCATCATAAATTATAAACCCATTACTTCTTTACCAGACATCTCCTCCTTTTGAATTACATCCATGTCAATGTTGGTTATGAATAACAATTTTGTTAGAGAAAGGCAAGTCGATAATGGTGATGTATGAACATAAAAACTAGAAAATCAATGACAATGACAATAAGTACGGGTTTGAACATAGATGTCATCATCGTCCTGATCATTTCTACCTCACGCCATCACATTTTACCTTACACAAGCTCTCATTGTCATTGTTATTGTACTTAATATAATTATTTCGCACCAATTAAAACTCTAAATGCAGCCACCACCCTCTTATTGCAATAACTAGGGAAAAATATTTTCCTCTTTTCACACTAAAAAAACCCTTATGGGTTTTGATTTATCTTGTAAGTTGGTTGATAGTCTAAATCTTTGTTATAATTTCTTGATGATTATTTGATTCACGTGGATTAGGATTCCATAAGGGAAAGCAATGGGCAATGGTCAGGAGTAGGTAGCTTATTGTTCTTGCAATTTGGTGGAAATATTCTTAGTTTTACTACTTTGCATTTGGAATAAGGCTATTCAGAGGGAAAACTAGTTGGAGAAGGATTCAGATTGAAGGAGGAATAATAGGTGAGTTTGGTTTAGGAGCAGCACTGGTAGAGGTCGTTAAATCGCTGTACTCTTTCCATTTGTTGGAAGCATGACCCATTAACATCAAAATGACAAGATTTACTGCAATTACTTTCTTTTTCTTTTTTTTTAATTTATTTTGAACCACTGAGTTGTATGATTATTGTGAAATTTGAGCTTGATGATTTTACTTCTTTTTTTTTTAGTTTGACGATTGTTTTTAGATTTGAATTTTTAATGTTAGTTTTTTATTTTTTATTTTTATGATTTTACCTGTGATGCAGATGACTAGCAATGGTAACAATAATGAGACAATGTAAATTGAAAATTAAAATATACAAGGGGTAAATAGACTTTTATATTAATTTAATTAACAAAAGTTTTGACAAAGTTTAACAGAATTAAAGTAAATGAACGTTTTTATATCATATATAAAAGTGGAGGACAAAGTAATATAATAGTGAAAATTCAAGGAGATCATGTGCCTTTAAAGATTTTATAGAGTTAAATACAATAAAAATTTTAGGTTATACAATAAAAATATTTAATGTTTATACAATAAAAATCATTGTATAGCCAATGATTAAAAAATATTTAAAAAATGAAGCCGCATGATTAAAATTTTTAGGTTCAACAAAGTATTTAACCCTATAAAAAATATCATGTGGCTTTATAGATTTTATACAATTAAATAATGTATTTATTATTATTTTGATAAATTTTTAGGTTAACACTGAATAAATTTTTAGCTCAGTTATATCTATTATTTGTTTAACAATACAAAAAAATTAATTTCTTCTCAAGTAAGAAAATATTTATCTTAATTGAAAAAAGAAAATTATAGTGAAAAATAAAACTCAAATTATCAAGACTCAATGTGTAATGATAATTAAAAAAAATAATTCATTTATTTAGCAAAAAAAAAACTCATAACTAATTTCATTTTTCTAGATCTCTTTTTGATTTGTTTGGAAAAGAAAAAAAATAATTCAGTATGAAGTTCATGGACTACAAATTTGCATGAATAAAATTCCAATGTGGCTGAATTCTTAATTGTCAATATCATTATATGATTTTGCAAGTTGCGAATAAAGAAACCTAATATCATAATTAATTTTTTAAAAAAACTATAAAGAAATTTTGAGAATTGGATTGGATTTGAGTTTTTTCAACGATAACAATAATTTATTTAATTATCCTTCTATATTGGATTTTCATGATTTTGGATATCCTGAATTTCTCTCGTTTTACGCTATTTTTTATTTTTAAAATTAACCTATGATAAAAAAAAAGGTTTTTTATTGTCAAAAAACAAATTCAATTCTTTGTATTTTTAAACAAAAATAAATATAATTAATTTGGAATAAAAGAATCATGTCTAACTTAGATGAGAAACTTCATTTTTTAATTATTGGTTATACAATAAAAATGTAAAGGCTAAATTGAATTATATCTTACAAATGCGGATAAAATACTAAAACCCCTTGGATTTTATTATCATGTACTACTTTGTCCTTCATTTTTCTAAAATATATTCTAAAATATAATATAAAACTCATGTGTTTTAACACCATTAAACTAAATATTTCCTCCAATCAAAGCTATCATTACTTAAATGGTAAAATACAGAAGTCCTTCTAAGTTTTATCATCATTCACTACTTCTTCCTTTATTTTTTTGAAAAATATATTTAAAAATTTTGGTAATGTTTGATAAGATATAATGAGGTGTAATGGAATGCAATCAAATATAAACTTAATGAACTATTTTTTATTACATTATATTACATTTCATCACATCCTACCTTTGTATTTTGATACAATTAATTTTGATATCGAGGAATGAGCTCTTATAGTTGCTACCAGAAACCTGGGTCACCAGTTATAAGAAAATGCATGAAAATACCCAACCGGTACAATCAACAGAGCCAATTTATTACTGCAAGCTAGACGGTACTGTTGAAACAAAGTTTGCCAGAACTCCTCCAACAAAAGAAGGTGGTGTGTTTACTATACAATTCATGATGACACCTCATGAACCAGAAGTAGGCATGCATATTGTCTACTTTGAGAATAATGGTTCTCTTGTTTATCCATTTAAATGAAATGACCATTGTTTCTGGGATGAATGTAGGTGTGATGCTTGTTTAAATGGGTTGGATGATGAAGAGGAACCAAAAAGGAAAAGAAAAGGTTGTTCTGAGGCCTCTATGCGTAAAAGATATGAAAATGGAGATCCATCTATTGGCCTACTGGGAAAGCCATATGGGAAATATGATTACCTTATTAACTATGGTCTAGTCCCCCAAGCTCTATCTTCCTTACCAAAGCAACCAACTCATAAACAACCTCACAACCAAACACCTATCTCTTATGCCTCACAAAGCATGAAATGGATACCCAAAGCACCTAGCCTTACACCACAACTTTGTATGTACCAACCTACAGAAGAGGATTTCCCACCATTACCTGACCAAACCAATCTTAATACCTAAATCAAGACCATGGCTCACATAAAGAATCCCACTGGGGTGGACACTAAAGGTCAGCCGTTAAGTATAACTTCGGCAAAAGCAGTGTTTAATTGATAATCAACCAATGCACAAGCTCAAAATAGGATTCTTAGAAATATAGAATCTAAGGTGGACAAGGTGTCTTAACAAGGTTATAAAGTTGACGAAAGACTAAATGAACACCAATGGGATGTTTATGAGTTAATGATTCGCTTACAAATCCAGGTTAAAGAAAAACATAAGGAGGTAATGCAGCGAGTAACTTAAAGGGCACAAACAGAAGAAATCCGATGAAAAGCAGTAGAAATCCAAAAGCTGAAATCTCAGTTGAAAAGAATTGAGAAGGACTTTGAAGGCTCTAAACCAAAATACCAAGATCCTTTTGAAATACCATTACCTAAAGCCTCACTAATTAAACCACCTTCCTTACATATCCCAATCACTGTTAAACTTGAACATCATGGTTTAGCTACAGACCTATACCACAAAAAATTAAGAGCTGGAAATTTCTTGCTCAACCTTAGCCAAAGGACTCATCCATGCATACTGCTACTTCCACTGCATCAGTAAAACAACCTCCACCAAAACCACCTGAAAACCAAATGATAAATCTCATCCATTTATACTTAGACAACACCCAATCTTTACCTTCCTTCTCAATGGTAAACTCATGGTCGGAGGATTCTTCTTTGGATTTTGAATCAGAAGAAGATACTAGTTTTTCTAGTTATTCTGATGGAGAAATTCTAGCCCAATATATGGCAGATCCTCCTCCTTCAGCTGCTTCTTCTTACACAGTAGATCCTCCTACAGAAGATATGGAGGCTAAGTTTGTCCCTAACAGACTAACAAATCAATAAGGGCCATCAATAATAGGTCCTTGGTTCACCCTAGAGGATATAAGCCCTGATCGATATAGAGATTGTTTCCAGGAATTCAGGGCCTGGATAGATACACAAATAAAGAAACCTAGTGTTGTTATCAAGACAGTTATAGAAGAATTCATCTCAAGAATGACTAACGGATTTTAAGATTGGTACACTGCTCTGGATGAATACTCAAAGCTTACTATGGTACAATGTCCTGGAGCGTCTGAATTCTTGGGTATTCTTTACGCAAAATTTGCAGGCAAACCCCAAGAAGGAAATGACATAATTAGACGAGAGTATTTCTAGATGAAGTGTTGTTCCCTGTTAAAGAAAGACTTTGATCTCCATTAAAAAAAAATGGCAAAAAAATTCTATCAATTAGGTGGATGGGAAATACAAATTTAAAGGAAGCTTTTATCACCTCATTGTCAGATCTTCTGACAACTGCCATTCATTAGATCATGAGACAAAAGGATAAATCTGTCAATAATCTTTCATTCGAAGAAATATATCAATTAATGGTATAGGGTCTTAAAAAACTATGCAGTGAACGAAAGTTGATTGTCCAAATGCTTAACAGACAGAAAAATCCTTCTTTTTAAAGTCCTACAGGGGAAAGGATTTAATGATCAAATGCAATGGGAATGAAGATATATGTGTCTGTCCAAGCAAAAAAAAAAAGCATTTCTTCAAGCTCAAATCTAAGGGCTCTGGCTCAAAGAAAAAATGGAGATATTTCAGACGGAAGAAGTACAGGGGAAGACGAAAATCTAACAGATGCTACATCTGTGGACAGAAGGGTCATTTTGCAAAATAATGTCCCAATAAGCCTCAACAAGCAGCAAAGATGATCCAAAAAATTTGAATTTCATCTGTTGTAGATTTAGAGAAGGCAGATGTAGAATCCCTTTTCTTTGTTGAAAATGAGCCTTTAGATGAAACAGTTTTTGCTATCCAAGATTCTTCGTTCGAAGAAGATGAACCAGGCTATTCAGGCAGTTATTCTTTAACTCCTCTTTCAATGGCTCCAATAACATAATTACAGCTTGACGAAAACCATCCAGTTTCTTTGGCCTTTGTTCAGATTTTTCCTAAACCATTTTCTAAGCCTATTAAAGTTGTAGCATTCATAGGCACATGAGCCCATATTTCTATCATGAATCCCAAGGTCTTACCAGCCCAATATTAGAAACCTTATAAGAAATATTTTTAGGCCGCAAATGGAGAAGTTTTCCATACAGGCCTCATTACAACTAAGCCCGTTACTATTCAGTTTTTCCCGAGCTACAAAATCCATACGAAGTTCCTTGGGTCATTTTTACTAGAAAAAGACTTAGTCGTAGGCTTTGATCTTTATTGGAAGCTTGCTAAATTAAGAGTCCTTCCAATGAGCCTTAAGTTTCAAAGTTATTTTCAGCCCTATACCACAGTCACTTCCTTATTCACCATACAGCCTAGTTTGACCCAGCTCTCACCAGTCATTACCCATATAATCCAAATCATAAAAGACCCATGTTATGCTGAAAGCCACACTGAATTCCTATCTAAAAACCCAAAACCATTATGGACCAATCTAGCCTTTTTCATATCCCTACCATTTAAGCTCAATGAGGATGTTAACCCAACAAAGGTCTCTCATCCTGGCATGAATCTTGAGGAGCAAAAATTAGCTTACCAGGAATGTTCTTAACTTCTAGCCTATGGGCTTATTAAGCCTACTACTTCTGAATGGGCTTGTCAGGCCTTTTATGTTAATAAAAGATCAGAACAAGTCAGGGGCAAAAAATGACTTGTCATTGATTATCAGCCTTTAAATCACTTCCTCAGAGACGACAAATTCCTTTTACCAAAAATTTTCTCACTGTTTATTCATTTATAGCAGGGCAAGGTATTTTCTAAGTTTAACTTAAAGGCAGGATTCTGGCAGTTGGGTATTATTCCAGAAGATAGGCACAAACGACATTTTGCATTCCAAACAGACACTACCAATGGACAATAATTTCGTTTGGTCTTAAAATAGCCCCTTCATTATTCCAAAAAGCAATGGTGAAAATCTATGAGCCTATCCTTAATAGTGCTCTAATCTACATCGATGATATCCTCCTATTTTCACCATATGAGGACTCTCATGTTCATCTACTCAAAAGATTCATGGACCTAACTCAGCAATATGGAATCATGATGTCCTCCACTAAAATGAAGATTACACAGAACCAGATAGAATTCATGGGGATGACATTCAAAGATAGCCAATATCAGCCAGGACCCCACATTGCAGCTGAATTATTAAAGTTTCCAAATGAGAATCTCACGCATAAGTAAATTCAGCAGTTTTTTGGCATTGTAAATTATTTGCGTAGCTTTGTTCCCTACTATGCCAAATATGCCAAACCTTTACAGCTTATGCTAAAGAAAGATTCTCCACAATAGGGTTTCAGTTAGATGCATGCGGTCAAACAGTTAAAGCAAATGCTCCAACAATTGTCACCATTACAGATTCTCTCTGATGGAAAAAGATTTCTACAGATAGATGCCAGCGACAGTCACTGGGGGGGCCATTCTGTTAGAAGAAAAAGACGAAAGAAAAATAATCTGCTCGCATGCAAGTGGTTCCTTTAAGGAGTCAGAAAAACATTATCACTCTATTTTTAAGAAAATATTAGCAATAAAAAATGAGATTAAAAAATTTGAATTATATTTAATTGGTCAAAGATTCACTGTTCTTATGGACTGTTCATCATTTCGAAAAATCTTTGAAAATAAGAAGTCAGTGCCTAATCCACAACTGCTACGGTGGAAAGACTGGTTCAATAAGTACTCATTTGATGTAAAGCATATAAAAGGGGATTCCAACCTAATACCAGATCTATTATCCAGACTACGAAACATCTCCTTTTTCCACCTAGTTTATCCAATTATACCTATGGCATCCTCATCTTCCTCCTCTTCTCCATCTACTGATGCCTCATCCACTCACCCACTAGTATCTTACTCTCTCTTTCTCTACACAGGAACTCCACCAGGAGTAGTTCTTCTTATAACCTTTTCTCAAATCTCATACCTGGTTGTTAAACAAATCTTTGCTTATCAGACCGAACTACTCAAAACCTTTGGTCCCATCTTTATGGAGGTCCTGGGTTTCTATCCCCTTTTACCCATTCTTGAAGGTATATACCTTCATGGATTTTGTTGATGTTCACAACGGAGGATGGATTTGGCCTAAAGAACTACTAATCTTCCTATGGTATTTTCTTCATCTTTATACCATAGCCATTGAAGTCAGGCCTCTGCATTTTGATCAATATATGGAGAAGCTCAAAAGAAGGGTTTATCATAACCCTCATCTCATTACTTTTCTAGAATGGTTTCAACCCTTTGACAAATGGATCGATGCTATGAAAGCAAGGATTTCCTACAATTCTCATACAACAGCCTTAAACAAAAGGGCTATCTATACAATTCATCAGCCCTGCTTTGTTGGCCTATTAGGCATGACTCCTTAAATGCTAGGGTGTTTACATTATTACAAGGAGAACCAATTTTCTCTATGGACAGATGTTTTTGATCAACATGAGCAGTTTAAAGAATTTCAGAGATTTATGTTTGAAAGAAATAAAACCATTCCTAATGAAATCTGGCCAACCTTAGTTGAGGATGCACTATGGGATACTCTTCCTCGATGATACAAAAATGAGCTTAATGCTAAGTGCTAGGAATGGGAAGACTTTCCTCCTCAATAACTCAAGCCACTGGACAACAGCCCTCAGAACTATATTCACAAGATCCCTATGAGCTTGAAGATCTATACCAAAAGTATAAAGAAAATCTTATTGTCATAGAAAAGGTAAATGCCAAAGTCCAAACAGAGATGGAGGAAGAAGACTATGAGATCATCAATCTGTAACCTTCTCATAAGCCAATCAGAAAGGGATAAGAAGGAATCTGCTTTACCAAAAGCAGGATGAATCATCTACTTTAACGTTTAACTTTTACAGTTGGCTCTTTCTTTTGTTTATTTGTAATAATTGTTGGCTCTTTCTTTTATCTAGCTACTAAGGTGTGTCTAGCTGGCCACTTATGTTTGTCTGTAATAATTATTAAAGGTTGTCTGTATTAGCTGACCACTTAAGTCTGTTAAGAGAATCTTATCTCTTCTTAGTCTATATAAGGAAGAATTCTCTCATTTGTAAGATAAGTTCTACTTGAAATAAAATCTCACTTTCTTTAATCATGAGTTTTTAAAACACTTAGCCAATAGTCTTTAATAGTATTATCTGATCCCCTGCCATCTTCTTCTTCTCTCTTTTTCTTGGATAACCCTAATCTCCTTTTGTTAATTTTACCATTACTTTCAAATTAAATATTACTCACATCATATCCCCTCTCCTCTCTCAAATTTAAATAAAATTTAAGATAGTATTATCATTATTGTCATTATGCTTATCTTAATCAGTATCACTTTTTTCATCAATCAAATCTCTGAGACTCCTTGTTGATTCATTTTTCTCATCTTCAATATTATTAATATCCTCATGAATAACACTGACTTACATCAACAATGTTTATTGATTATGGTTTATATAACAATAAGGATAAGTTTTGAAAATTGAGGGTGTTCATGATATTAAATAAATTGCATTGATTTTGTTATCTTTGATTACTAAAAAAAACTGTGCAAACTCTGATGAAAAATATTTAGTTTAACAGTGTCAAAATATTGAGATTTTAAATATACTTTTTTAAAAAATGAGGGACAGTTAAAGAAAAATAGTTAAAATATGATGAAAAGACTACTTAATTTGATAATGCCACAACACATATAATATATTCTCAACAATAAAAAATAAAGTAATACATCATAACAAAATATAGTTATACTAGAAACAATCTTTTCTATCACTATTCGAGCGTGGCAATAACTTTATTATATAGTGTATTAACCACACATTTACTTTTGGTATTATGCACTTTATCATACTCAAAAAAAATTATTCATAATTAATTTATTTATGCTCAAAGTAATCATCCATCAACCATTTCGATCATACAAACCTAAGTTGACAATGTACTCTTATAAATTTCATATCTTTAATTGATTTCATCATAATTATTTATTAGTCATTTTGGTAAACTAAATATAATTAATCTTTAATTATTGTTAAAGTATTAGACACAATAGATAAATCAATTTCATTATTTTAAGCACAATTAATTAGTATAAATCTATGATGGTTTGTCATATATAATTGAATCGTCTCTTAGATTTCAAAATTGTATGAAAATCCCTCACATTTTGGCCTTTTAATATTGAAAATCCTTCTACTAAAAAGTGATTGTTTTTTTGTTAGTCAAAAGCATGAAGTTAATTAATGAAACTTAAAAATTTTTTTGATGACATAAATTCCTTCTTCTTGTCCTTCATTAATCCTCAAAACACACATATTATAACTTCTCCATTTCTAATTCTTCATCTCCAAAAAAAAAAAAAAAAAAAAAAAACCCAACTTAATAAAATGGATGAAGTCTCAATACCTTCAACAAGTGATTAAGACGACTATAGTTTTCTTACAGTAGCAATGATAATAAGTGATTATTTAGGGGCAACGATAGAGGAGAGGAAAAGTGTAATGGTCTACACTTCTCAGCCACCAATTTAGGTCAAACCATAGCAAATTCATAAAAATCATAAATCTTGAGCAAAATTTTAAATGTCCCTTTATCTTTTTTGGATTTTTTATATTTTTATAATGAAGAAATTTGAATACAAGGTGTAGGAGATTGCAAAAAAAAAAAAACTAAGATTTTAATATTTCAAAATACATACACATGATGTTTAATAAAAGGCCACAAGCAACATGAACAACATTGTAATATATGTATAATTTTAGGATTTTACATTTCATTAACAAAAAGAAAAATGAATTTAATTTCATGATGCAAATCTCATAAAAGATAGTGAGAACCAATAATAAGGTTAAATTTTCAATTCCTAAGAAAGCTAAATCAAATTTATGATAAGCAAAATATTGAGCTATGTCTATATAGGGGACAAACTGAAGGTCTAAAAAAAAGAGCTGATACCATACACAGGATAAAGATGAGAAGATGAATGATAAGTCAAGTTTGAACTCTAGAAGAAATATTCTTCATAAGTTTCAAAGTCTATGAAAATCAAGAAAAAATTCCTTACAATTAAAGAAAAGAAAACAATGTTTATTAATGCAATAATTCAATTTTGCCAAAAAGCCTTACACCACTATCTATATTAATTTATATTCCTATTTGGAATAGGAACAATAAATCCTAACTAATTCCAAATTAAATGGGAAGTAAGAATTTTAGTTAGAATAAAAAAACTAACCTTAATCAAATAGGAAACAAGAATCCTAAACAAAGTAAGAAATAACTTATTACTAACTGGAATCAAATACAATGTGAAACAATATTAAACCATATAAATGGCCTAATTGATAAGGCATATACATATGGGCCTTCTTAGTTTTCATGCATTCGGCCAATGGTCCATCATACGTGGCCTCATTTTCCTTTAAGCAAACTCATGGTCCATCTCCTCTAATAAGTTTCTTACATGATTGTAAATGTTCACAAGTTTTAACTTGATGTCTAAGAAAATTTTTCATGACTTATGGCCTTTGTTGCTCTTAATGCCTACATCTTTTGAATTTAATGCTTCTCTTTTCTTTTTAACTTTGACTCTAATTATTAGATCTTCATGAATGTGCAAAGGATCACTTAAAGCTTTAATGGTGTCTTCTTGATTCTCATTATTCCACCCTTTCTTGAAAAGGATTCATCCTCAAATCTTCACCTATATTATAAGGAGAAAGAGTAGAAACATTAAAAGTAGCACTAACATTATGTTTACCAAGTAGATCCATTTTGTGAGCATTGTTATTTATCATTGCAACTATTTAGAAGGGACCATCGCCTCTAAGAAGTAACTTATAATGCATTTTATTTGGAAACCTTTCCTTCCTTATACATTCCCAAACCTAATCACTAAGTTCAAATACTATCTTTTTGCATCCTTTGCTAGCTTAAGAAACATATTGTTTAATCCTCCTCTCTCTCTCTATGTTGCCTTGCCTTCTCATATAAATTCTTTACCGATTTAGCCTTCTTTTTATCATTTAAACTCATATGCTTATTAATAGGTAAAGATAAAAAGTCTACTAGAGTTAGTGGATTAAAACCATGAACAATCTCATATGATGAATGAAAAGTAGGTGAATGAACACTCTTATTACATGAAAACTCTACATGAGGCAAACGCTCTTCCCAATTCTTCAAGTTCTTTTTAATAATGGCATGCAACAAAGTAGATGAATGAACACTCTAATTGCATGAAAACTCTACATGAGGTAAACACTCTTCCCAATTCTTCAAGTTCTTTTTAATAATGGCATGCAACAAAGTAGATAAAGTTTTACTAACTACATCAGTTATCCATCAATTTATAAATGGCAAGTATAGAAAATAAGAATTTTAATACCTAACTTACTCCACAAAGTCTTCCAAAAGTAGCTCAAGAACTTAGCATTTCTATCAAAACAATGTTTCTTGAAATGCCATGCAATCTTATTATCTTATTGAAAAATAAATCAACTATTATCAACTTAATGACATAGAATTAAGTGCACCATTTTTGAAAATGTCAATAACTATAAAAATAGAATCATTTCCCTTTTTTAATCTAGCCAAACCTAAAATAAAGTCCATAGAAATATCTACCCAAGCTTCATTAGGTGTTGATAAAATGTTATACAAACTACATGGTAGAACTCTAAACTGAGACTCTCTACATGTAATGCAATTCTCACAAAACCTCTCTATATCACATTTCATATGTCGCCAAAAGAAGTGTTTATGCAAAACATCTAAAGTTTTTTTAATGCTTAAATATCCCATTAAACCTCCCTTATTGGCCTCACATATAAGCAATTCCCTTAATAAACTAGTAGGCAAATAACTTTTTTTCTCTAAATAACAACCATCATACTTATAAAACTTCCCAAATGCAACTTTCTCACAAGCATTAAAAACATTAGCAAAATCTAGATCTTCAACATATAAATCCTTAATATACTCAAATCTAAGTAATTTTGCATCTAGAGTAAAGATAAATGCATATCTTCTAAATAATGCCTTTACCACCATGTTTTTCTTACCTTATTAGTACTTACTAACATAAAGAAACATTTTAATGAACTCTACCCATTTAACATGTCACTTATTCAGCTTTTGTTATCCTTTTAAATTCTTTGAGGACTCATGGCTAGTGTCAATCATAAATTCATTGGGCTAAAGGTTGTGTTACCAATTATCCCAAGCTCTAACCACTATATACATCTCTATCATAGGTAGGATAATTTAGGTCTATGTTATTTAACTCCTTATTAAAATATGCTATTGGATGCTTCTCTTATATCATAGCAATTCTTATGCCTGAAGTATCATGCTCACTCTTAAAAGTGTTAGCAAAGTTAGACGAAGCAAGTAAAGGTGTAGAAATTAATTTTTCTTTAATTAAGTTAAAAGCCTTTTCTTGATCATTACCATAATTAAAATCCCACTCTTAATAATTTCAATCAATGGTGTGGATAAAGTACTAAAATCTTTAATAGGCCTTTTATAAAAACTAACTAGACTAGGAAAGCTTCGTATCACACTTATATTTTTAGGTATGGGTCAATCTTTTATAGCCTTAACCTTCTCTTCATCAATCCAAATTCCATTAACACTAACAACATATATAAGAAATACAATCTGATTTATACAAAAAAGAGTACTTTTTAAGGTTAAATAATCTTTCTTTTCTTAAAATGTCTAAAACAAGTCTCAAATGCTCTACATGTTCATCTAAGCTTTTAATATAAATCAAAATATCTTCAAATTATACAACCTTAAACTTACTTATGAAAACATGCATGGTTCATTAGTCTTAATAAAGTTCTAGGTGCATTAGTTAACCTGAAAGGCATAACGAACTATTCATATAAACCATATTTTTAAAAAATTCAATTTTCCACTTATCACCTTCTTTCATCATAATTTGATAATTTTAAGATCAATTTTAGTAAAGTAATTAGGCCTTATTTTCCCATTAGCTCAAAGCATGAGAAACACACGATCAAAGGACTAACGATAAAAAAATTAGGGATTTTAAATACTGAAATCCCTAATCCTCAACAACATCAAATTTCTAATCCCCAATTCTATAAATTCTCTCTCCTATATTCTCCTGAAGAATAGAAGGATGTCATAAAACTTGTACTCGTCAACCTCAGGACCGACTCTTTGGCCTCTATATAATTGAGCTAAGTATAATCATGAGGGACCTGCGAGAAAGTGTAAATGTCATCTAAAAGCTTTACGTTGGGTATCATGGAGTGAATTAAATCTAGGGAGAAAGTTTTATTCTTGACCAAATTTAAAAGCAAGTTAATTTATTTTAATTAATTAAATTATTTATTTATTGTTAGATTTAGGTAAAATGTGATAATGTTGACTATATTGTTGTGTAATTGATTATATGTAGAGAAATAGGTGTATTAAGTACTTTGATTGGCATGACACTAAAATGAGTTGTTGGCTTTTGTGCACCAAGAAGAAGGGGTTGAATTGGTGCAAAATTTAAAATTTGGAAGGAAGGTTAATTATGCAAGTTTTTAGAGAAAGAGTAGAAGACTAAAGCACACAAAGATTTATAGTGGTTCGCGTATTAACCAACACTACATCCACTCCCCAATTCTTCTAATTAGATGTTCCACTAGTATTAAATGGTATTTTGCAAGCTCACCCCAAACTTTACAACTTTTGTTTTATAAAGGCTCAAACACAACCTTATAAGTGTTTTTCTGGGCTAACACTTAAACCTATACCAAAGTTTTCTATTGGCTTACTCTCAAACCCAATTCCAAAGGGTATTTTAAAGCTCACACCAAACTTTTTACAACTTAAATATAAAGAGTAAATAAGAAAGAGAGACTTGAGAAACAAATTAGTAAAAGTTTGACCTTAGTAATTATTATACTCTTTCACTTATGTCCATTTAGTGGAGTACTTATAGATTTCTCCCACCAAAGAGACGTTATATACTAAACTATGCCTAAATTGCCAAAGTGCACTAGGCAAATCTAGCATTAAATGTTTGTTAGATGACAGTCACGATCAAGACAAACATTTTGCGATCGTGACATCATTTTGCTCTAGATTTGGCTTGATTGCAATCGAGATCTTCAATTGTATCTAACAACTAGTATAATTGGCAGAAAGTGATTGGCTCAGCACAAAACTAACTGTTGGGGCCCTCTTTTGAAGCTCAAGGATCTTAGGTGTGACAGATGTGTTGCGATCAGTGACTTAGGAATACAAAAGGGGTTAAGGTTTTTGGACTTAGTTTGAAAGAGTGTCACAGTCTTGACTCCTATTGTAGTTGTTGCGACATTTGAAGTTTCAAATGGCTTTAAGACATATGGCAAGATCTGATTGGTCTTCTGAGGCATTTTATAAAGGTTTAAGTGTCACGATCGAGAATCCCACCATTACACCAACTGTGAATCCTTTTGGATTATTTTTGTATCTGAATTGAGCATGGTCGCAGTTGCTACTCATGATATAGCAGTGATGACATAGGTGACATTTTAGATTTCTTTTCCATTCAAACTTTCAATATGGTTCTAACCTATTTTTTGCAACCACAACACTTAAAATAGATATTAAAGTATTTCAATATATATTATTAAGATAAAAAACGAGACTTGACTTAGGTTTGGCCAACAAGTTCAATTGGAGTGTTCATGTCATCGAAGTAATTGATGAACTGAAGAGCGAAGTTTATCACTTATGTGAGGAAAATAAGGCTTATAAATGGGTAAGAGCAAAGGATTTGATTATAGAAGCTCGAGCATTTGAATAAGAGGTTATTGAGTTAAGGATGTAGGTGGAAATAAAAAGGAAGAAATGTAGGAAATATGGGTGGCTTGTAAGTTGGGTGTTATGTATGGAAATTTCAATGATAATTATGTTGATTGTAATGAATAAGTAAGATGAGTTAGACTTGCAACAGTAGATGACAATGTAGTGATATGCTACAATTTTGTAATAAAGGTATGTACTAAAATTATGAAATGAAATTGAATGAAATTTTGATGATGTTGCTTATATTGATATAGTTTTGATAATGTTGCTTCTTTTATGATTATGAAATTCTGGAATTGCCAATGTTGATTCAGGAAGCTTAAGCATTAAAGAAAACAAAATTGACATTGTGATAATGTTGTTTCTGTTGATACATTTAATGTTACTTCTTTTGTGATAATGAAATTTGGAATTGCTAATGTTGATTCAAGAATCTTAAGCATTAAAGAAAATAGAAATGGCATTGCTAATATCCAAACTTTATATATTTAGCATTTCAGTGTCTAATATACTTGCTTATAAAATGAATGGTATACCCTTACCATATTTGCACCCATTTACACATATTCATTTCTACTAAGAAGTGCTACATGTTTACAACTTTAACTTTTATCCCCAAAAACCAAAAATGAAAAAAGTGCAATATTTGTACCCAAACCAAAAGAGCAACATTTGTTTGCTTAAAAAAAACCAAAAAAAGCAAAAAAAAAATAAAAATAGTAGTATCTACTTGCCAAACATAATATAACAAAAAATTGCATGATATATTTTAGAGGTTAAGATCAAGGCTTCCAAACTGGCTTCTGAAGAGGCTTATAAGGTGCCTTGTGAGCTGGACTTTTAGATGGCTTATGAGGTGGCTTGTTGGATGTCTTTTGAGCTAAATTTTGAGATGGATCCTGAGATGGATTTTGAGCTAGCAGCTGCACTAGTACTGGAGAAGCACTTGCAGCCTGTAATGGAAGCTGAGTAGTATAAGTTGGACTAAAGTTGGATGTGAATGCATTGAAGTGGAAAAATTGACTTGATGAGCCTTAAGAGTTAATGTGTGCTTGATGTTAAGGACTTGGTGTCTTCATAATAGGGAAAAAATTGTAGAAGACTGAGATCCTTGGGATTGTTGTCTTCCTTTAACCTCTTAAAATTTTCTCTAATTGTCTTTTATTGTTCTTCATATCATTGCCTTGTAGTGACCCATGATTGCCTGCCCCACAACAATCTTGAAACCTTCCAAACTTTGGATTTTGCTCATAAATGTTGGAGGGTGGTGAGCTTATTGTAATTATTTGCTTCTCTTCTAAGATAGGGGTTTTATGTGATAAAATATTTTTTCTCTATTGTCTTGGCTACAAACAAATGCAAATATCTAATGCAACTAACAAACAAGAACATTGCAATAACCAATGCATATATGAATCATAATAAACTTACATTTCATATGACATTTCTACTTACTTCATCATAAAAAAAATTCCTTACCTAAGTTGCTTTTTACTAGCTTTATGCTTTTTGGCTACATGTGTTACTTTCTTCTTTCCCTTGCTTGCTATATCCTTTCTAAGGGTGAGCAAATGGTTGATTCAGTTAATTTGGTTCAGTTTTTCAATATTAAATAAATTAAATTTTATATATTTATAACCGAACTGAACTAAAATTTTTTTAAAAAAATTGAATTAATCAAATCGATTAAATCAAAATTTATATGTCTCTAAACCAAACTGAACCTATAAAGTTCGATTTGATTAAATTACATCTATTTTAAATCTTCTTCAATTCAAATTAGTTTGATTTATTAATAATTTTAGTTTTTTGGTTTTTATCTAAAAAATCAAACTAAAAACCAAAAATCAAAATTTTTAAAATTAAAACTGAACCAAATTGAACCAACTCGGTTCAGTTAGTTTTTTTTTGTCCGGTCTGATTTTTATTCACCCTTGATCCTTCCCTTTGCACTATGGATTGTGGATATTTTGAGGTTTGTTATGTCTCTTAAGCAAAGTAGTCTCAATTCTAATTCCTGGTACTAGAAACCTTCTCTTTCATCCCTAAAACAAAATAATAATCATAATCATTAAACTATAGATATTTGCTAACATAATAAATATTGGAATAAATTAAAACACTAAAATATAATGATTATAGGTGTTTCTTCATTCGATATGCTAGTATACCTTGTTTGGCTTCCAAGTTTATCAATATTCTCCATATCAAAGGATTAAATGAAAATTAACACAATTATAAGTCATAATTATAGTGTAAATATTATAAATTTACCTTTGTTATATTGTTTATAGGAATGACCTTGGATGTTGCTTATTGTGGCCAACTCCCTCGCATATTGAGCAACTCATCTCTACCCTTTTTTTTAAACTTTTTCATATTTGTTTTGTGGTTCATCTGCATCTCTTCTTCTTGTTTTCTTAGGCCTTCAAGGTGTTGTTTAAGGATCTGCAAGAGAAATCGTAGGTTTACTAGTTCTTAGCCATATGGTTATACCCTTCACTAGCTGCAAAACAAACTGCACTCTTCAAATATCTATCCTTGTTATACGACTCAAATATATGCTCAACTAAGTTATTTTGGCTGTGATATATGGCACATATTCCATGTGGACAAAGAATGCTACAAAGATTGCATGATCTATAGGTACAAGTTCTTCCATTTATGTTAATAACGTGTCTATTTGTCCCTTCTGTTATCTCATAACCCTCTTCTACATTCCACTTAAGAATACAATTGCATGCCCTCTTCATATTTGCTTTAAGCTCTTTTATTGATGCATGATTGACATTTGAAATTCACTTTCCAGCTTCATCCCTTTTCAAATATATATTTTCATAATGTCCACCCTTATTTCCTCTAGCATATTGATAATATGCTTTTCCCTTGCTTTCACATACAAGCCATGAAAGGACTCACACAAATTATTATCAACCACATCACATATTTGGTTACACGTGAAAAATAAGCCCTATACCAATTCATAGGTGGCTACTAGAGAAGTGCATTACCAACACCTTCTGCAATTTCCTCCAATTTTTCAAGCTGGTCATGAAAATCTTACCAATAACTTGACTTAGATAATCTCCAAAACTATTTTCTTAACTCTTGCCCTTTCCATTTTTTTTTTACCGCCTAACTTAAATGTGATTGCACACCACCTATGTTTTGCCACTGGAAGTTCTTTTTTCACTGCATTAATTAGGCTCTAGAATTGACATTACTTAGTGTTTATGTCTTGTTGTAAATATAAAAGAATAAAAGAAGTATGGGAATTATTGAAATACAGAAATAAAGAAATAATTGCCTTTTGCATATCTGAGATTAGTACCAACTTTGTGCCATTTATAATCTCTAGATCCTTCTTCAACATTGCAATAAACCATATCCATATTGTAGAATTTTTAGTTTTCATAATCACCCAAGCAATTAGGAATTGAGAGTTATTAACATCCCTTCCAATTGCACTCAATAAGTTATTGTTGCACACTATTTTGAGAAAACATCCATCAAGACCAATCACTTTTCTACAACCTTCTTTCCACCCTTTCTTTAAAACATCAAAGAAAATGTAAAATGTGGAAAATTTCTCTCCATTTGCAAACACCTCAATGGTATTTTCAGGGTTCATAACCCTTAACTCTTCTACATAATCTTGTAACACAACATATTTCGCTTTGTAATTGCCTTGTAACTCTAATAATTATCTCTTCCTAACTCTTTTAACCATGCTAAAAGATACTTTCAATTTTAAATCCTATTTTGCCCTATATTGCATATCTTTCAGCTTAATATTAGGTTGAACTTTGATTTTATCCATAAAGCAATCCACCAAGAACTTTGTACTAATCCTTTTGTTCTTAAAGAACCTTAAACATTGGATGTAGGATTTTATCTTGAAATCACCTAACTTCTTCTCAAGGCTAGCAAATATAAACCATGGACATCCTTTAAACGTATAATATGCACTACACCTAAACTTCTCATTCTTTGTGAATTTAATTTCAACCCCTTTATAAATTGCATATGTTGTGCAAGCTTTCATAAATTATACAACATTTTCAAACACCATAACAAGAACAAATGTTGGCAAATTTTAGCTGAGATCGTTAAGATCTTATTTGATTTTTTTATCCTAAAACTCTCAGGCTCACTATCACCACTTTCCATCTCAAAAGCTTCCAGGTCATCACTATCATATCCTTATTCGGCTACACCATTAAAAACACCTATGTTATCACCAGATACCTTAGACCTAACTTCTTCTTCCACCATATTGTCACTTTCATCTATATCCCTTATTTCACTAACATTATTGGCTTCCTCCTCATTATCATCCATATCATCATTCTCATTATGTTGCTTAGTGTCATTATCATTATTATTCTCTGCAAAATATCTTCGCACATTTTCCCTAGCTTGTGTCAAGTCTCGATCACTTATATCATAATGACATTCCACATCTATTTCAACCTTAGAATACTCATCCTTAGTCTCCATAGAAATGTTGACAGTATTCATATTAGGTGCATTGTTATTCTCAGCTCCCTCCCCACCTGGGGTCCCCCATTCTTGCTTTATCCCCTAACATTGGTACTAGTGCCATCTCTTTTGGATTATCTAAACTATGTTCTAAATATAAGTCAAGACTATCAACTTCCTCTGTCACCTTTAGAATCTCATGGATAGTACTATCATCAAACATCGCCCTAGGAGCTTCATCCTTCATTCTTTTCGCATTAGGCAACCAGTATATGTGATACTTGCTAATATATCCAATTTGACCAACCATCTTCACAATTCTAGCATAATGAAGCCTATCTATGTCAAAAATTTCAAAAACTTTTATGCCACCACCTAAATACCTCAAAATAGGATCCTTAATAAAGTCATGAAATATCCTAATATTTGTAGCTTTTTTCGGGCATAATATAGTAATGCAATCTGCAATTTCCTATAAACAAACACCATAAACATAAGCATTATATATATATATATATATATATATCAAGTGGACAACTTCATCATGTTGTGATCATAGACCACAACCCCTATTCCTATATACCTTGATAACTTCATCATCTTGTGATCATGGATCACTTCCCCAATTCCTATATACTAAGGCATTTGAAAATATCCTCTATTATCTCTATATTTGCATGTAATGCCAATGCATCTACCCCTCCCCCCCAAATTAAATAACATAATGAGGTTTGATTTTAGCAAAATTGCTTAAAGCACAGTGACAGAGATAAATATATATATAAAGAATAACTTAAATTTAGTTATGTAGCAAGCTGACTTAGCATTCCCAACCATATGCAATACACCTTCGTATGAAGAAAAAATTGCAATGTGAATCTCGTTGATTGTGTGCAAGGCACTACTTAGCATTTTGTTGAGTTTCACACAAAAGGATGACATTTTAGGAATTTTGAGGGAAAAAAAATCCCTCCATTGGCATTTTAAGGTTTTCACTTTCTTTCTCAGGCGCTTGGGATTCATGCATTGGCAACATGTCAAAATAAGGCTTAATTACTTTGATTAATGACTAATTTGACTTTAAAAGGACATAAAGCTAAAATTAGACCTAATTAGACACGACAAAATAGTTTAAGGGCCAAATTGGTTCTTAGTCATTAATTAAATAAAAAATAAGAATCCTAAACAAAATATGAAATAAGTAATTTCTAATTAGAATCAAATACAGTCAAAGATAATAATCAAACCACACACATGGCCTAATCGATAAGGCTCATACGTATAGGCCTTCTTGGTCTTCATGTACTCAGCTTGATAGTCCATCATATGCAGCCTCATCTTCCTCTAAGCAAATTGATGGTCCATCTTCTCTAATGGATTGTCTAAATGCTTGTATGATGTTCACAAGTTTTAACTTGAAGTCTAAGCCTCATTCTTCATGACTTATAGCCTTTGTTGCACTTCAAGCTCAAATCTCTTGAATTAACCTATTTAATGTTTTTCTTATCGTTTTAGCTTTGGCTCTAGTTATAGGACTTGCATGCATATGTTAAGGATCACTTGGAGCTTTAATAGTGCCTTCTTGATAATTGTCGTTATTTCATTTCAAATTTTTAATACATAACAGTTATAAATTGTTTGATATGAGTTATAATAGAGATGTTATTTCATGGACTAAGTGTGTACTACAGTAAATAATATAAAGAAACTTTGGAGTTTTTTAACGCCATGAAAAATTTTAGATTTTGACCGAATCATGCTGGCATTGTTGGTGCCCTTGTGGCTTATGCTTTTTCTTTGTGCTTTGGATCAAGGAAGGTAGGTACATGCACATGTTGAAAGAAATATGAGATAAATTCAAATTTGTTTGTGGAGAATCATATCCTTACGGTTCGAAATAAAAATTATTAATGGATTTGATTATTATTATTAATAATGGTTGCAAATTATTGTGGTTTTTTCCAAAAAAAAAGTGAGAAAATTAGGAAATGGAGATGTATATATGCTAAAATTGATAAAATCTGAAAATACATTTTAAAACGTAAGGCATTTTACGTAATATAAAGAATTTTAATGAAAAATCTACTTTATATAATTTTATTGTAATAATTAATCCTTATGCATTTTACCAAACTCAACACTATTATTCTTAATCAATTTGATAACGCTCCAAGTAATTATCCATTAATCAATGAATTATACAAAGCTAACTCGATAATGCATTTTTATCAATTTCATCACAATTATTTATTAATCGTTTCGGTTAACTAAATATAATCTTTAATTACCTTGAACATTTCAGACGCACAAGATAAATCAATTTGATTGTTATAAGCATAATTAATGACAAAACAAATTCATCATACTCAATTCAACTAGTCATTCAATTTAATCATACTATGTACAATTGCAGTCACAAATTAATCATTCACTTCCGCTATGCCAAACACGATTGTTCACTAATCAATTTGATCATATAGGACAATTGATAATATGACAAACTGATAAAAACATTAGTTTTAACCTTTTTTTTTTCGTATTTTTCCTTTGATTTTTTTTTTTCTTGTATAGGTGCTTCTGTAGAGAAATATCCAACTCTAGACAAATTTGTCAATTTAAAGCTGCAAAACAAAAATGGCCTCATCAACTCTTGCTCTAGCAATATCTTCAACCCTTCTGTTTTTATTGAAATAAAAGATGAAACTTCAGATAGAACAAATGTAAAATTTCAATTTAAAAGGTAAGAATAGTAACTTGAACTGGGCATTCAATTAGACCCGAACTCTTCCTGACACGTTGCAACTTCTAGTTCTAACAAGCAAAAACAGTTCATCAGAGTTTAACTCAAGCAGAACAAAAAGAAAAACAGCAAGAAGAAAAAATAAATTCAATGTGTTTTTGATATGTAATGTTGTTAGCACCACGTCTCAGATTCTAATCAAAACAATACTTGAAGATTTCTTGCCATCATTAATTAGTCTAAAAAAATAGAGAGACGGCATAAAGAAGGGGGCAAATCACCCTGGAATTAGATTAGATTAGATTGAACATACAACATTAATTTTCAGCTTGAACAGGAGGAAAAAAAAATGTGAAATGAACTGTAATGAAGGAGAAGAAAAGAGGAATTGTACTTTTTCCTAGGGTTTTTTTTTTCAGGCAGATGCGATTGTAACTTAATAATTCCCATGATCAGAATCTGAATTGAGGATCTACATCCATTGCCCAAGCAAACTTCGCTAGAAGAGATTTGTTGAATATCTGCAAAAGCATCAATAAGCAGTTAATATTATCCCCATAGTTATAAGGCATGCAATATTTGGTTCAGTCCCAACTTGTAACATCAATGGTCATTAAGTTATTTCACCCGCAATGGATTGTATTAATTTTCACCTTTTCAATGGGAACTTCATGTCTTTTGCACCATGCTACTGTGATCCTAGGATCAAGGTAATTAAGTTTGGACGTGCCTAATGCCACAGTTTTCAAATCCTCTTTCGTCTTCATGGCCAGTTCCATTTTCTCAATTCTTTGATTGGTTGTAACTATCTTTTTCTCTATGCTGTATCAGTGAATGAACCACATTGAAATAGCATACATGTATACAAGATACATAAAATAATTGAACCAAAGGCTCAAGGTATCTTACGCTTCAAGAGACAAATTCCTCTTTTGCTTTCCATCAGCATCCTTTAATGGAGGCTTCCCCTTCTTGGCCCTATCCAAATCAATTTTCAGCTCTTTTAGAGTGGCCTGGAAGTAAAAGGACAAAGTTAAAAACTTCAAAAAGGTCCAAGGATGTATAGGTTAAATATATTGCAAAATAAAGGACTAGTTTGCAAAACTGCCTTCAAACATTAAAAGAAAGCGGTTGGTTAGATTTTGTGCCCACAGAATTCTTATGTCAAACCCATGTGCATCAGCCAATATCCAATGCCCAAGGCAGAAAATCAGAGCACTTTTCAATCACAATGGGACCATATTTTTGACACAGTACTAGAAACACTGATTACCCTAAGTTCCTCAACTTTCTCAGTCAATCTTGACATTTGTGCACCATGAGATTTTGAGATGGTACGCTGATGATTACAGATGATAGCAACCTATAGCAAGTGAAACAAAAATTAGGGATGTCAAATGTTAACTGAAGGACCACCACCATTCAGAAAACCTGGCCAAGCTGGATGTACCTCCTTGTTCGCTCGTTGATAAATGGCCACGTTTTCTGCAATGTCACCATCTTCAGTTTCCTCATACAACTGTCAGCATAGCAAAAATTCAGCCACAAGAGTTCACAAGGATGAAAAAAAAAATGTACATAAAGCAATGAAATCCAAAAGTAAAATTTTTCTTTTATCAGATTGTCAAGGCCAAAAGACAAAACTCAAATCATTTACCTACCTTGAGCAAATTAAATAAACACCGGCTCACCTTGTTATGCCAGCCAGTGCAAGTAACCAAACACAAAGGTACTTACTATACTAATAATTTTCAAGATGATATAATCACCATATAGATACAACAAATTTTCATTTTGCTAAGTGCCATTACAAACAATATGCCCAAAGCAACCATTTTACTGGAATAAGCTGTGCCTCATATACTTTCCCAAGGATCATTATCAAATCTACTTTATGAAACATGATAACATGTCCTATTTTGCAATTCACCTTTTCATCCAATGTGATCGATGCATTATATGTACGAAAAACTTTTGCTGTAAGACCGGGCATGAGTTCCTTCAGGTGAGCATTCAGTTTAATTGTATCCAACTTATCAAAAAGGTCATCACTTTGCTTCTTTCCTAGGACAAATTGTAAACAGGTTCATCAGCCTCATCAAACCAAATAAAAAAAGGCCTAAAATTAACAACCATATGCTCACCTTTTTGAAAAGTTCCAATTGCTGCATATACCTCAGGCTTAACCTCAACTGTGTTTTCATAGCGAATTGAATCTTTGCCAAGGAAGTCAAACTAAACAATAAAACAAAAGCACAAAGTGTTAAGACTAATAGTTGGCTGTAAAGGCCTTACAAACTTCAAGTATAACAGTCACAGCAAAATTACCAAAAATCAATTAAAATAATCCATTTAAGATTCAGAATAGGCTCAATATATGCTTCTATCTTCAAAAATTGAAAAATGAAGATAGGCCCACCTTGACAGTTATCAAATAAAAAGGAAGATAGTGTTTCCAGAAACAGAAATCCATTATACCTTCAAATTATAGCTTCCAGGAATACACTCCACATTTGCTACTTTGAGCGTACAACAACCAACAGTATCAGCTTCATCGTCATCCTGTATAAGGCCAGCCATTGAAAGGAGAAAGCATGATAACATATTCACAAAAAGGATAACCTGATAAGAAAAGGCACCACAACCTACAAAAGCAACTGCTCTACAAAAACTTGGAATTTCAAGCAATGAACTTTCACAAATAGTAAGCACACAGTCAAAAGCTATTAGGTATATAAACAATATTAGCAAGTTTCAATTATCCCACAAGACAATTTTCTGGATCAGTTGCCTCAAAATTGAAAACGATTCTCAAATTTTTTCAACTTTACCAATAAGATTACGTTATCCAGCAATGTTCATACATTAATAAGAAAAAAGCCATTAGCTTTCCCACAGTATGCAATTTTCTGGAACAGTTGCCGGATAATTGAAAGCAATTCTCAATTTTGTTTTTTTTTTTTTTTCGATTTGACCAACAAGTTTCAATTATCCTACAATGGCTTTAAATTAATAAATAGATAGCCATTCACCTATGAAAATTTCACAATGGAAAACAACCAAAAACCTATAGTCCAAGATGTAGGCATATAATTATTTAAGTAGAAGGTTCTACAAAGATAAGAACATGAAAAGAAATTGAAATATTAAGTAGCAACTGTGATGGAAAATGTGACTTGATAAACTAAGGCTCCATTAATTTCATGGAAAATAAATCATTACAATACTAAAAATCAGTTGGAAATTAACTCTGGCGCATGGAATACATTGGGAAAAACATAAATTTTCTTCCAATAAATAAGACTAAAGATGTTTAAATCCATAAGGACTTCACATTTTTCCAATTAAAGTTGAAAATGAAAAAGATAAAAAGATAAATTGTAATCTTACTAGCAACTGGAGATGATTGCATGTCAACAACAGCCTAAGATGATTGGCGGTGATCAATGAATCTGTGACTATGTGATTCAGATATGGATTCTTTCCCTTTTCATGAGTTTCTGATAGTACAGAAAATTACTTCCTTTTTTTAAAACAAGAAGTCATTTTCTTTGAAGATGACTTAGTTTTTTCTTCCTAAGCATCCCAAACACAAAAGAAATGTGGAAATTTTTCTCCACGTGCTTTCCGTTTATTAAACCAATAATGCCTGAATCAACTCAGATCAAGAAATTCCCACCCAAAAGAAAACCATTACAATCTATCTCTGTTACTCATCTTTCTTAGGACCATATTGGCACCCAAGCCCTAAGTACAATATTAAAACTTTTCATGCATAAAGTTTATGATATGTCAAAAAATATTCAATGCCCCAAATGATATTACATCTACAAATGGAAGATAGATCAATGATGACATCACAAGGACCATTCTCTCAATACAGTAAATGCCATATTTAATAAAAACAAAAAAATAGTTAACTGCCAATGTTTAAGAACCTCAGTAAACATACAGTATGAAACTTAGTTATTAGAAAAAGAAAGCAATAAGTAAAAGAAGGTAGAAAATGGGAAAAAGTAAAACCTATCGCACAAGATGAAATATGTTATACCTTCTCATTACCCGCTCTAAGAGCAAGCTTATCAATAAGGTAGGTAGCAACTGCGATTTGCTTCTTTGCAATATCTTTACTCTTAAAATCTCTTTGGTAAGCTGCTCTGATGTTATCTATATATTCCTGCAATCTTACACAGATACTTGTTGAAGGACAATTTACTTAAAAATTTAGATACAAAAATGGCAATTACCAGAAGTTTGTAGGTCGCACCTTCAGCTTTCTTGCCTTCTCATATTTCTCCTTGTCACTCTGTCCCTTCAAGGAACTGCTGGCTGCCAAGAAAACATATTTAAACTCTTTTGGATTGATTGGATCATTCCAGAAAGCCAACCATGTGACAGTATTATCATGCTTTACTTCTTTCCAGCTGCAAGGGAAATATTCCGGAAGTTCAATTGACCCAAAATCCTAAGCCTTCAACACATGTTAAAAATAGCGTTTCAAATCATATTTGGAATGATATAGAGTGAAAAACCACCTTTCACCATGAATAGGGCATTCAGGAATTGGGGAATCCTTTCCAATATTTATCGTAATGTCACTTGGCATGATGCGCTTTTTCAGCTTCCCCATCTGATAAGCATCAACAATTAATAAAAAAATTCAAGTACCACCAAAAAAAACAATTCAAGAAATTAGTATTCAATTGCAGAACATCAAAAGAAAAATACTGTATAGAGCTCTATTAAAAAAAATTTGTAATGAAATATTGTCTCTAGAACCTTTGGATGCTCTCCCCGGCCTCGAAACAGCCCAGGTGGTTCAACTCTGAAATTTCCAACCTGAGATTGAGTTAAGCATTAGAAACAAGACAGATACTGTACAAGTAGAAGAAATTCAAGGCATGATGAAAAACATCATTGGCTAGAACATCTCACCACAACATATGCATAAAGATAAAGACATGAACAGGGATATAGTGTGATACAGAAATTCATTAAGAATAGTAAAAAGTAGAGGAAAACCACCTTCTCTTTGACACCATCCACAATAGCCCACATACACTTCTCCTCTTGCTTTAATTTCTCTTCTTTCAAGGCCTTTTTCTCCTACATGAACAGAAATATTGACATTACTGATTATTAAAGAAAAAGGCACTGCCTGAAAGATGCTCTAGGAAAATAAGTCACCGTCGAAATATGCCATCATATCTGAAATGCTAAAAGCAACTATAGTATGAATTCAATTTCGAGTACAATGACAGTATTGCTCAATTTATCATGTTTTATATGTCAATTCCATAGATTGCTATTTGTGTCCTGACATACTTCTGTAGTCATCTGTTTTTTCTTTTCCTTCTCCTGCTGATGCCAGTCATATATTGGGGTGAAATCACAGTCTTCCAGCTTCTGTATTTTATGGTTCTTCCCCAATATTTTTCGCCAATCAGTCCAGAAGTTCTCAAGAAATTTTGGTTTTTGCATGTAGTCCGTATCTTGCATCACTGCAAACATTGTTGCAACCTGCAGATTAAAGTAAAACAAATTTCCATCACCAAATGTGAAGAAAATATTTGAGAACTTATGGCTGCTACAGAAATAAAGGAATGAAAGTCATTCACACATGCAAATGTTATTCTCCAACACAGAAAAAAGAGAGAGACCTCCTCTTGTTCAGGAGTTAAATCAACCGGCTCCCCCTTGTAGCAAATCTTAATGCCATGAGGCTTGTATGGAGGTGGAAAAATGACACCATTGTGAACCAAGGTAGTCCATTTTTTCTGCCCATCACTAGAGCTAGGTTGCACTTTTGTCGACTTAGAATATTTTGCATTTTTCATTTGTTTCTTGTTCTTCTTATCCGTCTTCTTGAATGATGAGGAAGAAACAACTTTTGTTGCCTTTTGCTTAGTGGATGAAATTTTTTTATCCAAGGAACTTGGCATCTTTTTTCTTTGGGAAAGTGGAACATTGTCTTCATCAACATCCTTCTGTTCTGGCTTGATAGTAACTTGCTTAACTTTCATTGTTGTAGATGCATCAGAAAGCTTAGGTTTTTTAGCAGAAGACTGATCTGGCGAATTAACCTTACCCATGGGTCTCTTAGTTGGCACCAGAGACGTTTTCTGTTGCTGCTTTTCCTTCATAGTGGAACCATTCTGTTGAATTTTCGAAGCCAAAGGTTTCCTTTCACTGACACTGCTGGGCTTACCATCAGATGCCCTGGCATTTGATTTCTTCAGGAACTTCGAGGATAAAGGGGCATTATCATCCTCATCTGAATTTTCTTCTTTGATTTTTTTTACACTGTTGGAGTTTACCCTAATTCGAGAACTCAATGGCAAATCATCCTCAGAATCCTCATCAAAACTATTTAATTCTGTCTTGCGCTTAACGGAGCTGGTCTCCTCCTTAAAAACACTAGAATCATTATGTTTCAAGGCCTGTTTTGACTGCTCATCAAAAGAACTTAATGAAGCTCCCGAATTCATGACAGGTGACTTCAATGGCAATGCCTTACCCACTGATGATGTTGATGCTTTAGGACTCTCTATTGGAGATTTCACTGCTGATGATGCTTTAGTGGAAGATGAAACGGTGCTTTTACCCTTTTGGACATTGGAGCTTTGTCCATTGGCATCATTGTTCGATGAGGACAAAGGTCTCTTAATATCTGGATGGTTATTATTTTGCTTAGAGATAGAGTTGCCACCTCTCTTAAAAACTATCGGCCCACCATCATCATCATCTTCATCAAAATCATAAGCATTATTTGCTCTAGTAGATGCCGGAGCAGCCATCACCATCCAACTAAGCTCAGTGCTGACATGTATCAATTATCTGATTAACAAAATTATAATTTATTTCATCCAAAATCCCGAAAATGCAGAACATTATCAATATCAACCCCCCAAAAGAATTAGAACAATTAGGAGATTAAAATTAGAAATTACAGAAAGAAAGGACAAAAAAAAAGGCTAAATTTCAATCTATACATTAGAGGAAAGATCGACGGGCGACAGGTACGGTAAAATTGAGCTACTGGAATCCTAAGTAACCGGAAATTTAAAATTGAAGGAATCAGACCAGAGATTGCAGAAGGCCACGGTCCAATTTTCAAGCTCAGCTGTGATGGTCGCCAATTGGGCGTCGTCGGTGAGAGATGGCTGCGGGACAGGGAGGTGAGGATAAATTAATTGAAGAGTGAGGAAGACGGGAAGAGAAGAACAGAAACCGATAAAACGCAGGTAAGTTGAGTCTTCGGTTTTTGATTTGTGCCTTTTTTATCTGTGCCCTTGTCAAGTTGTTTTTGGGCCTAAACTATGGGCTCAAGACTATTATTCCTGCATTTGAGCCTTTGGACCCAAATTTGAGTTTTACTTCCCTTTTTTATTGTTCGTTGCGTATAATTTTTTTTTAGAAAAATACTAATATTATAAAAGAAAATAAATATTAATCATAAGAAAATTGCATGAAAAAAATTGCATATGAGCAGTTTTTTAGTTACTTTTCTCTCCATGCATGTTGGCATCCTTTAACAGCCATGTTGGCCTTCATACACCAAGAAAGAATGTTAAATTGGTGGAAAATTAAAAATTTTGTAGGAAAAGAAAGGACATAAGATAAATAAGGAGTAGAGAAATTGAACACAAGATGTTTATAGTGATTTGGGTGTTAAACTCTACATCTACTCTTTAATTCTTCACAATTGGGTATTTCACTCAACTAAAGTGGTGTTTCCAAACTCATACTTAACTTGTACAATTTGTATTTTACAACTCGCACACAACCTTTTACAATTTGTGTTTTTAGCCTCACACACAACCTCACTCAATTGTTTTAGATAGTCTCACACTTCAACTTAATACAGAGTTTTAGAAGCTAGGTTAACTCTCAACCCAATTACAAAAGTGTTTAATGCTAACACCAAATAATCAATAAGAATTTGGAGAATGAATAGCAAAATTGAAAGAGTTTGGTTACAATAAATGAAATTCTCTTGCATTTACATATGTTTGGTGAAATATTTATAACCAGCATCCACCAAAAAGATGTTACGCTCAAACTGTCACTAAATCTCTAAAGGAATATAGGTAGATTTTGCATTAAATGCATGCCAGAGAGAAGTTGCGATCGTGACTGACATTTTCGCAAACGTTATTTTCCAATTTATGCTGGAAGCCCAAAATTACAATAAAGAACATAATTTTATGTCTAATGGCTAGTCCACATGTCCTTCATCCATTGGTCACTCAAGAAATATAGTAGTTGTGTTTAACTAACCAATCAAAAGTCGCGGTCACGATTTAATTCCTTCTTAGGCACGACAAACATTGCAAATTCTTCTGTTTGGTGAGGAGACAACACTTTCTTATTTCACGGTCATGACAGATGTTTTGCCCTCGTGATTTTTGATGGTCTAATGGTTGCTTTGGACAGTTGGCATGATTTGGTTGTAGACTTGGTTCCCTCCTATTTGTTATGAAATTCGCGATCTCTACTTTGGACGCGAACGCCACCGTAAATTTCTCTGTAAGACAATCAAGGTTTCCTTAGCTGAATTGTGGCTGCAAATTTGTCTGCAAATTCTTCTAGCCTAACTTCATCCATCATTGTTGTAAAGCAGTTGTGAATTACAGGTTCCTGACCGCAAATTAGGATGTCTTATTCAAAGTTAGAGATTTGGCCTTTCATCCAACTTCCAATGAGAAACTAACTTATATATTGCAAAATAACACTTAAACAAAGCATTAGAACTAATCAATCTCAATTGTCAAGATCAAAAGAGGCTTATAAATTAGGTTTGACTATCTTTGTCCAACAATCTCTCCCTTTTTGATTGCCAACTTAGATTAATTTTACTTAAAGAAAATGAGATGTATGAAGTTGGGATGGTTAGTGATTTAAAAAACTTATTGATCAAATAATCAAAGAATTGTAAGTTTGAAAACAATGCTCCTATTTCTATGTCTCCCTCTCACCTTATACTTTCCTTATGCATAATATTATTCTCTCCCCCTTCGGCAAGATCAAAAAGAGGGCAAAGTTTAAAGATTGAATAAGGTGCATAAATTGAGATACAATAATCATAAAGATAAGTATAAGAGTTAAATAAAAGCAATTACATAACATAGGGATCAATCAATTTCAAAGGATAAAAACAAACACTTTTATATATTTAAACTATGGGATCATAATCTTTACAATGAAAGAAATAAAAAAAAATAACAAAGGAAAATGTAGAAAGCTAAGAATAAGCTAGAAAATCGGAGAACTATCATCCTCTTCAGAATCGTTCGTTGCTTCATCTGCTCCTCCTCTTTGAACTTCATCACCCTCCTCATCCTTTTCATCATCCTCTTATTCAGGTGTGTCCTCCTAATTCTCAAAGTTTGGAATGTGACAAGGGGTAGCATCAACTTTCTCCTAAAGATCCTCCAAATCACTATAGAAGTGGAATAATAAGAGAAATCTTTTCTTTATCATTCTCATCATTTTATCAAGTTTCTTGTTAATGGAGGCAAGAGAGATTTTGGCTTTAGGTTTAGGTGGGGGAGGAGGAATGGATTGAGCCCCTTCTTCGATAACTAGCCTTTTCCTTTTAGAGGCTTAGAAAGTCTCTAATTTCTTTGCCCCAAAAGCACCAAATGTATAAGTGTATGAATTAGGGTGTATTGCTTTGGCATTAATGAGGTAGGGCAAGTGATGACAGAAGCTTCTTACTGACAAATTTTTTCATTTCCCTCATTAAGAACACTGACATAACGGTAGATGGCAATAACATGTAAGGGAAGAAGAAACTAACTCTTGAGTTTTGTACTCATATGCATTAATTAATCCAAAAGATGGAGGCTAGTTTGAATTGGTTTATTCTTGGTCAAACGAAAGAGAAAAGCAAGGTCTTTTTGAGATACCTTCTCACTACCATTACCTCTTGCGTTAACAGAGAAGGTGATGATATGATGAAGGAGATAGTTTGGTAGGATTCAAATGTATTTAGCTAAAGAGGTATTGCATGTTTGATCTCGATAGAAATCTCAGACCGAAACTTGAAATAAATAATGTCAAGGGCGAAGATGATGAACAAAATATCATCCTTGACTTAAAGGTTAAAAAGATTTGAAAGTTATTCAAAGGTAATGTAAAAAGGATCCCTAAAGGCTCGATATACTGGCCCATATTGTCCTGCACGTGATTCTGCCCTCTGACTCAAAGTCACAGTACATATAAACTGTCACACTATCTCCTCGTATCCGGGTTCGTCATAGAAAATGAATTCATTTTACTTCAAATTCTATAGATAGGCATGAATCTCATCCTTGATCCTAAGTGACTCAAGGAGAAATGTGGAAGAGATTTTATTTGGCTGGATGATTTTAGAGGAGTTTGTCTTATATCGATCCTTCTCCTTCTTAATGATCCCTTTCATCATGTGTAGATCAGGAGGATCGGATGGCTGAGCTGCCTTTCCCTTTTCTGCTTTTGAGGCTTTCTTAGGGGCCGTGATAAAATGAGAGAAGATTTGAGGATATTTAAGAGTAAGAAAGAAGAGAGATGAAGTATTCTTACAAAAATGAGTAGAAATAATATTTCAGGGGTTTATATAGGTCAAGAAAGGGTGTGAAAATGATCATAAATGGTCAAAAATGTATTAAATGAAGGATTGCAAATGGTTGGCAGTCAAATTAGTTAAATGCATGGCAGTTACTCAAATTCAGGACCACGATCAGCAAGTCGTGATCACAAATTACAAAATATCTGAGTAACGAACAAAAAATCCTTAGGAATTAATGTGGTCAATGGTCAAAATTTTTGAAATTTGGAGAAATTCGAGGTAGGGAAAGAAAGTAGCGAGCATAAATTGATAGTTGAAAGACAGATAACAAGTTCTTGTAAATCACAACAATGAATCAAGGAGTAGCGACCACAAATCATAAGGCAGAAAGAAGACTAAGAAAGAATGAGATTTGGCTATTTAAGTTGTGATCCATTTAATGTATTGATGCTTAATTCATGCAAATTGACATAGAGATACACAATTGCACACAACATTAAGACAACTAAACAAACAACACATACATTACACATAACAATCAATTAATAAAAAATAATGCATCACACAAAGAGTATTCTAATAGGATCTAAATTTCACTTCAAGGAGCTTCCATCAAACATTCCCAACTCTCTCTAAATTAAGTCATCCTTTTTTTATTGAAAAGTTTAGTGAAAATATCCATAAGTTGATAGTCAGTGTCTATAAATTCTAACACTACATCACCATTTTAAACATGGTCTCTAAGAAAATGATGTCTAATATCTAGATGTTTGCTCTCAGAATGTTGGATAGGATTCTTTGAAAGATTTATTACACTAGTGTTATCACATTTAATAGAAATGTGATCAACAACTTTGTCATAATTCTTTAATTGATGTTTCATCCAAAGGAATTGAGTGCAACAACAACCTTCAGCTATATATTTAGCTTCAACGGTGGATAAGGCAACTAAAACTTGCTTCTTACTAAACCAAGACACTAAGCATTGTCTTATGAATTGGCAAGTTCTTGAAGTGCTCTTTATATATAGAAGACTACCGACATAATCTATATCTGAATAACTTATAAGGCCAAATGAAGAATCTCTAGGATACCATAAACTTAGATGCAATGTGCCATGTAAATATTTGAAAATTCTTTTAATAGCATTGAAATGAGATTCTTTAGGGCAAGATTGAAATCTAGCACACATGCATGCACTAAACATTATATCAGGTCTAGAAGCAGTAAGAAAGAGTAAAGAATCAATCATACCTCAATATCTCTTTTTATCAACTGACTTAGCTGATTCATCCTTGTCTAATTTTATGGTAGCATTCATTGATATTTTTTCTACTTTGCATCCTTCCATGCCAAATTTCTTGAGTATGTCCTTTGTATATTTAGCTTGGTTGATAAAGATCCCTTCTTTAGTTTGTTTGATTTGCAAGCCAAGGAAGAATTTGAGCTCTCCCATCATGCTCATTTCAAATTCCCTAGTCATACACTTAGTAAAATCCTTACAAAGAGATTTATTAGTAGCATAAAAAATGATGTCATCAACATATATTTGCATTATTTGTGTATCATCATTATGCCTTTTAACAAATAAAGTTATATCAACCTTCCTCTTTTCAAAATTATTTTGCAAAAGAAAAGAATTAAGCCTTTCATACCAAGCTCTTTTTTCAAACCATACAAGGCTCTATTCAATTTAAAAACATAATTTGGAAAGATATGAGACTTAAAACTAAGAGGTTGTTCAACATAAACCTCCTCCTTAATGACACCATTTAAAAAAGCACTTTCAACATCCATTTGAAAAAGTTTGAAATTCATGTCACATGTATATGCTAAAGAATCCTAATGACCTCTAATCTTGCTACGAGAGCATAAGTTTCATCGTAGTCAACGCCTTCCTATTGGTTGTAACCTTTAGTAACCAATCTAGCCTTGTTTCTAGTGATGAATCCTTGCTCATCTAACTTATTCCTAAACACCCATTTGTAACCCACAATAAGGTGTTCCTTAAGCCTAGGAACAAGTTCTCATACATTATTTCTCTCAAATTGGTTGAGTTTCTCTTACATAGCAATCACCCAACTCTCATCATTAAGAGCCTCACTGATAGATTTTGGCTTAAATTAAGAAACAAAAGCAAGATTATTATCTAAAGTATTGAGTTAAGATCTAGTGCTTACACCCTTGGATGTATCACCAATGATTAGTTCCTTAGGGTGATGCTTAAAGAATTTCTAATCCTTGGGAAGATCTTGGTTTGGTGTTTCCACTTGTTGATGTTGGGGTTCCTTATCTTCTCTTAATGATTTGCTATCATCATAATCTTTATCCAACCCTCTTGTAGTAGGTACTAATTCCAATTTCTCAAAATCACCTATAAGATCATCAATAAGATAACTTTTCCCGAGATCAAACTTACTAAATTCATCAAACACAATATTCATGAACTTTTCAACAACCATTGAAATCTTATTAAAAACCTTATAGGCTTTGCTAATGGTGGAATATCTTAAGAAAATGTCTTCATTTGTTTTTGAATCAAATTTTCCAAGATTAACCTTGGTATTCAAGATATAGCACTTGCATCTAAATACTCTTAGGTAAGACAACTTAGGTTTTATACCATTCCAAAGCTCATAAGAATTTTTATTAAGAATGGGTCTTTTGAAAACTCGATTTATAATATAACAGTAAGTATTGATAGCTTCAGCCCAAAAGTAATTAGGCAATGATTATTCATTGAGCATAGTTCTAGTCATTTCTACTAGTATCCTATTTTTCCTCTCTACAACACCATTTTGTTATGGTGTTCTGGGACTTGAAAAGTTATGAAAAATCTCATTTTCTATGCAATAAAATTCAAAAGATTCATTTTTAAATTCTTTTCCATGGTCACTTCTTATAAAAGAAATGAACTAACCCTTTTTGCAAAACTTTTAAAAGCATCAAAAGTATCATGCTTATGAGCTAGAAAGGATACCTAAGTAAACCTAGAGTAGTCATCAACTATGACAAATGCATAATGTTTTTCACCTAAACTAACACTCCTAATAGATCCTATCAAGTCCATATGAATGAGTTAAAGAGGTCTAGATGTATTTACAATGTTCTTTGCTTTGAAAGAAGATTGATGTTGCTTTCCCATTTGGCATGGTCCACATGACTTGTCTCTAGAGAACATTAACTTGGAAAGACCTGCCACTGGATTTTCTTTTGATAAGCTTTGTAATTGCTCCATGCTAGCATGTCCAAGTCTTTTATGCCTAAGTTAAGCTTCATTACTAAGAGACACAAAACACTTAAATGATTAGTTAGCCAAATTATGTAAGTTAATTAGGTAGGTATTGCCTTCCTTTCACCCTTGAAAACTATCTTTTTATCCACCAAAGTGGTAACTCGACATTCTGTAGGGTCAAAGGTGACTTTATTACCCTTATCATATAATTGACTTACACTAAGCAAATTATGTTGTAAGCCATCCACAAGTAAAATAACATTAATAAGAGAACAACCATTCTTACCAATGGTGCCAATGCCAATTATCTTAGCCTTGACATTATTTCTAAATGTGACATTACTAACCTCTTTTTCTTTTATGGCCATAAATAGCTTTTTATTACTCGTTATGTGCTTTGAGCATCCACTATCCACATGTCAATCATTTGCTTCATTGGTGGCTGCCAAACAATCTTACACAACACAAATACATCATTTTTCTTTTAGTATCCAAACATATTTGGGTCATAGGGGGTTAGGCTTAAAAGGATCCTCTAACTTGAAGTGAGCCTTCCTAATGAAACAATGAATGTTGATGTGACTAAATCTCATGTAATAATGGCATTGAAGTATAGATTTATGAGTCTTTCTCCTAAACATGGCTTTAGTATAAGTGGGGAATTTTCTCATGCCAACATGGCGTGAAAGTGAGCATGAACATGAATGAATAGGTGTCAAAGTAAATTTTTTATGTGTGTTTGGGTGATCATACCTTTTATTGTAAATGTATGCATGATTAGCCTTTTTAGGGGTAGGCTTTGAGCCTCATTACACCTTTCCATTGCTCTTAGACAATGGTGGTTTAGTGTTTTATGACCTTTTCCTACCAACTATCTCAATGTTAAATGTTTGAGGTGTTGAAGCTCTAATGAATGTTGTGAGTGAAGATGTAGATGAAGAGGCTCCATTGAAGCCTAAACCATGCCTAACTAAAGGAGTTCTTTGTGATACTATAAGTGTATCAAAAGCTTCCTTTCCCTTGTGGAACTTAGAAATAAAGTTTTTAAGCTCAATGACTTCACCCGTTAAGAAGTCATTTTCCTTTCTCAAGGAGGTTAGGGATGAAGAGGATTTTTAAAGATTCTCAATAGATTTTTTGAATTCTTCATTTGAAGTCCTCAATTCACTTATAAGACTATTCAAGGATTTAAACTCATCGTCTAATTTGGAGCATTTATTTTTGTAAGATTTATTTGTGACTTATACTTGTCACATTTTAAAGTGAGAGTTTCTAAAAGCTTATCATCTACATCATCTAACTCATCATATTCATCATAAGAAAGGGGAGGACTTACTTCATTTGATGAGTCATCTTGTGCCATGAAGCATAAGTTAACAACTTCTTCTTCATCATGTTCAATTTAGGGCACTCATGCTTGATGCGACCTTGTTTGCCACATTCATAGCATGTAACATCACGTATCCATTCCTTGGGTTTTGGAGTTTTTTTGTTGAAGTTTCTTCTTTCTTTTCTCCTCGTAATAAACTCCTTTGTTCTTCTTAAAAGCATGACCAGCTCCTCCTCCTCTTTGTCACTTTTCTCTTCACTTGAGGCCACTTTAAGTTCTTTTTCCTTGGATGAAGATTTGAGAGCCAAGGTTATTTTCTCTTATTTTTTAATTTTGTCTCCTTGTCCTCTCATTTTTTAATTTCTTCATCCTTCTTCAAGACTAGCTCATGAGTTAGAAGCTTGCCTATAAGAACATCGATTAATACCTTCTCTATCTCCGGGTTTGACTCTTGGATACTACAAACTCTAGCACCAAATTTTTCAAGAGGTAAAGATTTAAGGATTTTTTAATTTACCTCATGATTGGTGAGAATTCTTCCAAACTTTTTCATGTTAGTGACAATTATAAGGAGCCTATTCGTCATATCCGTGATGCTTTCATTCTCTTTCATCATAACAACTCCCATTCTATCACATACATTTCAAGTCAGTTGGATTTCATTAAAGTGGTCCCTTCATGGTAATTTTCTAAGGCCTTCCAAATCCCATGAGTTGTAAGATAATGATGGACCCTTCCAATTTCTTATCTTGAAAGAGAACTCAAAAGGATTACCATCGTTCTTTTGTTTCCTCCATTGGATCTCCTATGAGCTTTAACCCAGTATTCTCTAGGGATCAATTCTTTACTTCCATCCGCCACCTTAGTAGGTGGCTTATACTCTTTAGCTACAATGTCCCTGAGATCTACCACATCACTATCCAAGTAGGTTTTTATCCTGTACTTTTAATGAGTATAGTCTGCTCCATCAAAATATGGTTTGAGATGGGTGTGAATTGCTTATTGTGCCATGATCTTTTCTCATGTATTTAAGCTTTGAAGTGAGACAAGGCTCTGATACCACTTGTTAGCCTTAGTGCACCAAGAGGGGGGTTGAATTGGTGGGAGATTACAAATTTTGTAGGAAGGGTAAATAGATAAGATAAAGAAGAAGGAGTAGAAAAATTAAACACAAGATGTTTATAGTGGTTTGAGTGTTAACAAACCCTACGTCCACTTATCAATGCTTCACAATTGGGTATTTCACTTAATTAAATTGGTGTTTCTAAGCTCACACTTAACTTGTACAATTTGTGTTTTACAGATCACATACAACCTTTACAATTTATGTTTTTAGGCTCACACACAATCTCACTCAAGTGTTTTAGATAGACTCACACGTCAACCTAATACAGAGAGTTTAAAAACTAGACTAACTCTCAACCCAATTAATAGTCAATAAGAATTTAAAGAATGAGTAGCAAATTTGCAAGAGTTTGATTACAATAAATGAAATTCTATTGCATTTACATTTGTTTGGTGAAGTATTTATAGACAATATCCACCAAAGAGACATTACTCCCAAACTAGCCCTAAATCTTCAAAGGAAGCTAAACAGATTTTGCATTAAATGTCTGTCAGACAAAAGTTGTAATCGTGACTGGCATTTCACAATCACGATTTTCCAATTTATGCTGTAAAGCTCGTAATTGCAGCAGAAAACCCTGTTTTTTGTTTAACGATTGGTCCACGTGTCCTTCATCTATTGATCATTCAAGAAATATAGTCGTTGTGTTTGACCAACCAACCAAAAGTTGCAGTCGTGATTTAATTCCTTCTTGGACGCAACAGAGACTGCAAATTCTTTTGTTTGGTGGGGAGCCTAAAAACACAAATTGTAAGGGTTATGTGTGATCCATAAAACATAAACAAGTTAGACAGGTTCATACTTTAACCTAATATAAAGAGTTTTGAAAGCTAGGCTAACTTTAAACTCAATTTCAAAGATGTTTAATGCTAACACCAAACAATCAATAAGAATTTGAAGAATGAGTAGCAAATTTGCAAAAGTCTGGTTACAAAAATGAAATTCTCTTGCACTTATATATGTTTGGTGAAGTATTTATAGTTAATATCCATCAAAGAGACGTTACTCCCAAAATATGCCTAAATCTCCAAAGAAAGCTGGGCAGATTTTGCATTAAATGCCTGTCAGACAGAAGTGGCGATCGTGACTGGCATTTCACAATCGCGATTTTCCAATTTATGCTGGGGAGCCCAAAATTGCAACAGAGAACCTCGTTCTATGTCTAACGATTGGTCCACGTGTCCTTCATCCATTGGTCATTCATGAAGTATAGTCATTGTGTTTGACCAACCAACCAAAAGTCACAGTCGCGATTTAATTCCTTCTTGGACGCGACAAAGACTGCAAATTCTTTTGTTTAGGGAGAAGTCTTAAAAGCATAAATTATAAGGGTTGTGTGTGATCTATAAAACACAAATTGTACAAGTTAGACAGGCTTACACTTCAACCTAATACAGAGAATTTTGAAAGCTAGGCTAACTCTTAACCCAATTACAAAGGTTTTCAATGCTAACACCAAACAATTAATAAGAATTTCAAGAATAAGTAGCAAATTTGCAAGAGTTTGATTACAATAAATGAATTCTCTTGCACTAAAGAGATGTTACTCCCAAACTATCCCTAAATCTCTAGAGGAAGCTATGTAGATTTTGCATTAAATGTCTGTCAAATAGAAGTGGCGATTGTGACTGGCATTTCATGATCGTGATTTTACAATTATTCTAGGAAGCCTAAAATTGCAGTAAAGAACCATGTTCTATGTTTAATGATTGGTCCACCTATCTTTCATCCATTGGTCATTTAAGAAATATAGTCGTTGTGTTTGACCAATCAACCAAAAGTCGTAGTGGCGATTTAATTCCTTCTTGGGTGTGATAGAGACTGTAAATTCTTCTGTTTGGTGAGGAGCCTAAAAACACAAATTGTAAGGGTTGTGTGTGATCCATAAAAGACAGACTCACACTTCAACCTAATGCAGAGAGTTTTGAAAGTTGGGCTAACTCTCAACCCAATTACAAAGGTGTTTAATGCTAACACCAAATAATCAATAAGAATTTGAAGAATGAGTAGCAAATTTGCAAGAATTTGGTTACAATAAATGAATTTCTCTTACATTTACATATGTTTGGTGAAGTATTTATAGCCAAAAATCCACCAAAGAGACGTTACTCCCAAACTATCCCTAAATCTCCAAAGAAAGCTAGACAGATTTTGTATTAAATATATGTCAGACAGAAGTGGCAATCGTGATTGGCATTTTACAATTGCGATTTTCCAATTTTTGCTGGAAAGCCCAAAATTGTAGCAAGGAACCCTGTTCTATGTCTAACAATTGGTCCACGTGTCCTTCATCCATTGGACACTCAAGCTGTTGTGTTTGACAAACCAACCAAAAGTCACAGTTGCGATTTAATTCTTTTTTGGGCGCGACAAAGACTGCAAATTTTTCTGTTTGGTGAGGAGACAACACTTTCTTGAGTCATGGTCATGACAGATGCTTCGCCCTTGAGATTTTTGATAGTCTAATTATTGCCTTAGACACTTGGCGTGATTTGGTTGCAGACTTGGTTCCCTCCTATTTGCTATGAAATTTACGGTTGTGACTTTGGATGTGAACACCACTGTAAATTCCTCTGTAAGACAATCAAGTTTTTCTTGGCTGAATCGTGGCTGCGAATTCGTCTGCAAATCCTTCTGGCTTAACTTCATCCATCCTTGCTACAAGGTTGTGGTCATGAATTACAGGTTCATGACCGCAAATTAGGATGTCTTCCTCATAGTTAGAGATTTAGCCTTTCATCCAACTTCCACTGAGAAGCTAATTTACATACTGCAAAACAACACTTAAACAAAGCATTAGGACTAATCAATCTCTATTGTCAATATCAAATGAGGCTTATGACTTAGGTTTGACCAACATAGTCCAACAAGCCAACTTATGCCATTTCTAATAGCAAAGAGAATAATAAAGAAAGTTGTTATATCTAATAGTATCAATGTTATGAAGATTGGTGTTAGGAAGGATTTCACAAATATATAATGAAGTTGATTGTAAAGTGTATTGGTGATAGTAGTGAATATAAGTGAGCTATGGAATCAAAACATGTTACTCCTTTAATACCTACTAAATCTTATTTGCAACTTCCTGAGATTATTGAAGTTAAACTAGCGATGGTTGAACCTTCGAAGGAGAAATAAGAAATGGTGAAGTTACAACCTAATTTTATAGTTAAACCACAACATGAATATGGCAAATCTAAAGGTATATAGGCTTTTGTTTACATATGAAATAGAGTTGGGGGTTCTAAAATGTGAATTATAATACATTTTTGCCCAAATTAATAATGGTAAAAAAACAAATATAAAATTAGGGGAAGATAATGAAAATTTACTTTAATATTATAGCATGACCCTTATTTTTACAAGATACAAAAGCTTTACTGGTAATAGATAGAAAGTGTTTGGGTTTGTCTTTGTCCATATGATGAAGCAAAATATGTTTCTCTTTGTGAATGAAGAAGGAAAGATGAAGGCATTACGGGTAAACTAATGTCTTTTGATAGTTGACCATTGTTTTTGAAAGAATGGTATCCTTATGTTAAGGTGGACATGAAAGTGGTGTAAAATATGCCTATTTGGATTTAACTTCCTAAGTTATCATGGGAATTTTGGTCCTCAAAAATTTTAAATAGGTAATAAGCCACAATTCATGGATTAGTATACAATGAGACGATCTCATCTCATAAATACAAGAGGTTTGATAGAAATGACCTTATAAGATTCATTTCCTACCTCTATCATTTTAGAAGATAAGGAAGGAATACATTCCAAATAGGAAGTGATTTATAAATGGAGACTATTTGTATGTGAAGTTTATGGGGCATGCCAAGCAATAATGTTTCCAAAACAAAAAGAAGCATCTTAAGGAAGGTGTTTAAAGTATTGCAAAAAAGTGGAGATTTAAAAAAAAAAAGGATTAAAAAACCATGCAAATAGGTTCTAGAAAAGTAAGTGGAGCCAATCCATCAGAGAATTAAATGTCAAAAGAAAAATAATTGGCTATACAAGCATGAAGGTGGTTTATTCAATGTAGAACATTTCTTAATTGCAAAGCTCTTCTCACTCCGGTCCTTCTTTAGTTTGTTATCAAAATACTTATATAAAAGTTGCTTACTCTTTTCAATAAGGGAAAATGATTGAAAAATCCAGAAGTCTGCATAGCTAAGAGTAGGCATTTCTTGATTCAAACAAAAAATAATCGATCGAACTGATTAATTTCAATAATTTTGTTTGATTAATGTAAAAATTCATTTCAATTTGTATATATATAAAGAATTTTTAGTTTTATTGGTTTGATTTAATTTTAAGTTTAAGCAAATTTGAAAATTAAACCAATTCAATTATAAAAGCACATCATTTTGCTTAGGTATTTATTTGTTAATACTAAACCTAGACTTAATTTTGTCCAAACCCTTTTTTTCTTTACACTATAGTTGTCGCTACCCATGACCTCACACAACCCTTTATCATTTCCATTTTAGCTAGTCATCTCCTCTAACATTTTTTTTCCTCATCATCCTTACATACCTCGCCTCACACAACTATTTCCATTTCTTTTATTTTTACTGCTTATAATTTACTGGTATAATAGGAAGTTGCCACCTAATTTATTATCTTTGGTTCTCTTTTGATTTGTCATTGTCGTAGCTTTCCATTTTCAAGATGTGCATTTGGTTCTCTTTCGCCTCACTATTGCTATCTTTGATACTCATCATTTACTACCATAGTGATGCTTTTGTTTTTATTCTCTTTTGATTGATTTCAATTCTCAGTTTGTTATTTTTGTAGTTAATTTTGTTGTTATATTCCTTACTACATTTGACTTTTTACAAGTGAAACTTTGAAATTGCACTTTTTCATTTACTTAAACGGAATTCTCCATTGAAACCTTTAAAACTTGCATGGCTTGTAAGATTGTGATAAATTTCCATAAATATAATAACACCTACATGTAATATAGAAATTGATAGAGCTAATATAGGTTTGTTGGAGCATATAATGTGCTTTTACTACATATAATATGCTGCCGAAATTCGATACCATATTTCTACTCAATTGGATGTTATAATCTCATATGCTTAATGAAATTAACAAGAATAAAAAAGGCTAATGATACATTAACATGATTCACATTCAGTAGAAGCAAATGATTAAATTATGCATAAAAGAGTTTGATGGGAAAGACATGGTTGTATCTAATAATAGATGAATCCAATAAATACATGACAAAAATAAATAGCATTTGAATTTATTAAAATAAAGGTAATATTCTAAACCAATTTAGAATAACATATGTTCTATTAAGAAATCTTCTTGTGTAATTTAAAAAGGTGTATTATTGTGTAAAGACAGGAAATGGAGGGGGGAATTAATTATTTAATTGGTTACTTGGAATTGTAATTAGACAAAGTCCATAAAAATTAGAATTAAATATAAATAGGCTGATCACAAGTGGGCTGATGAAAAAATTTGGAATTAAATATAAATAGACTGATCATAAGTAGGCTGATAACAAAATTTGAAATTAAATATAAATGGGTAGATCATGAACTGAATTCAAAATTAAAAACAAAAAGCCTATAAAAATGGGATTTAAAGAATCTAGACCAATTGACAGAATCAAATTGAATCGAATTAATTTAGTTTGATATTGAAAATATTTTAGTTTGATTTGATTTATACGTTTTAGAATTCAATTTATAGTTTTTTTAGTTCGGTTCAATTTTAACCAAATGTCCACCCCTATATATAGTCACTCTAAGTAATTAAAGGTAAAAGTTGATTACGAATAATATATTGAAGCTATTAGGGATTATGGAGACTAAAGGTAAAAGAGCATATTAAAAGAGCATGCTTGGAGAAATTTGAGATTACCTTATTAGAAACTATATAATAACATTTGGTTTCATAAATAATGGCAAAATATGATTGGTATATGATCTTGATGCAGTAAAAGTAGATATTCCAAATATAGAAGTTCAGTCCATCCATTGTAAATTTACTGTATAATTCTCAAATGTTGTAGACTTTTATTTATGATGTTAATGATATATAAGAGAAAATACAATTACAACTGAGGCATATGACATTGTTAGCAAATATTATTAAACCTTAAATGAATTAGAGTGATATTAACTCTATTTTAAGTAATGTTGATTGTGTTGGTGGTTAAATTGTAACCCTTCTTATAACTGAAAGCTTTAGTAATTACTTGTGTGTATCAAATATAATTGAAACAAGAAGTAGTAATGTTGTATATATATAGACAAATATAAAGATAATGACAGAAGGATTTGGAGAAGATTATATAGAGGGTTTGAAAATTTTGAATTAATTGATCTTTTTAGTATTGAAATAGAAGTGTTGCCATCTGCGATTTTTAATTACTCTATTTTACTTCGTCAACTTAACTAGAATGAATCAAGCATAATAAAACATTTTTTTTGTCTATCCAAATGTTGTATAATCATCCAACATTTATTCACATCGTGAAGCCTGTATGGAGGCAAAAAACCAAGGTTCTAAAATGTTTAACCTTTAGGTAAAATTGAACACTCTGAAGTAAGAATTGAGAATGTTTAATAGGACAGAGCTTGTTGATGTATCACAAAAGATAGGGGTGGGCATCAATCAGTTAATTAGATTTTCAATTCAATTTATGTCAAACCAAATTAACCATTTTTTTTTGTTGAAACTGAATTGAATCAATTTATTAAGAAAATAAAACTAAACTAAATTAAATTATTCCAGCTTTATTCAGTTTGATTAATTGGTTTTGGCATTTTAAGCCTAATTGTATAGGCTTTATTTTATTATTTGTATACTATACAGAGGCCATACTATTTTAGGTCTAGTTAAAACTATTACAATTAAAATTACATGGCAAAATATTTAGGAAACCTATCATAAATTCAACATAAATGTACGAGCTTGAAATATGATGCATTTCTTGAATTCCTAAGAAAATAATACTCAATAGAATTGTGTAGGCATGGATCCCTTCCATTTTAGACTGAATCGTATCCCATGCTTTGAGATCTTTTATCAAATTATTTGTGTATAGTATATAGTGAATATAAAAAAGTAAAAACATAATAGAAGGAGAAGATTTTTAAATGGTTTAAGGGAGTCAAGGTGGATCTATTATAGAGGTGAATGATCTCCTTTACAATAAAATAAAACTCTTATTAGAGAATTGAATAACTAAACCATGTCATGACCAAAACAAAAAAACTCCTAAAAAATAAATATTTTAATTAAACTACTATTTTGAGATCAAATACAGTTTACAATCCATCTATTAAACAACTAAGCCATATAAGAAATCAATAGTGGAATCAAACCTCAAATGACTTTATTATGAAGTCATAGATAATGAAATAAATTTCTAACTCCAAGCAACATTAAAGTAGCTTTAAGGGAGAGCTTGTATAGTCGATGATGTAAGCCTGAGACATTAAAGCAAATAGATTCAAATTAGAAAGCATAAATTAGATAGCAGACAAAAAAATGGAAGGGAAGTTGTTTGAGATGAAGTGTGTGAATGAGGAGAAATGAATGAATTGAGGTAGATCTAGGTTTACTTAAATGACAAATGGTTCATGTAAGCAAACACTTCAACCATATAATAAATATGAAAAATTTATGATAGTTAAAGCAATTTGTTCAATTTTGGCTTTTTCGATTTTTTTTGCTAAAATTGAAATAAATTGATTTGATAAAAATTTTCACAAAATGAAATTGAACCAAATAAATTTTATGAATAAACCAAACAAAAATTTCAAATTAAAGTAGTTCAATTTGATTTTTTACTTTCAATTAAATAAATGCCCACCCTCTAAATGAAAAGTCGAAAAGTATAGAGCCTTATTGTCTCAGATGCAAAACAACCTTCAACATGATTCTACTAATTCCATTTTGTTAGATGAGGAAATGGCTTATTATAAGAAGTTTGAATCTTGATGTGAATAAGAAATGAAATATTTAAGCAGAATTCAAGGTATCAAATGAGTCAAATTGAGAGATTGAAATCCTAAATTTTCCATTATTTGGTTAAACAAAGGAAGGCTACAAATAACATACTTAAGTTACCTACCACTGATCTAGAGGTAATCAAGATTAAAATGATTCAATTATATGAGCAATTATTTAGTCAATATGAAGTTAATGTAGGTCACATTGAAACTTTTATTATGGCAAAAATTGATAGTAGAATTTCATATATATGTGCAATTATGATAACTTTGGAAGTTAAAAATGTTATGCTTAGTATTGATGGTGATGCTTGATTTCAAGTGCTTTTTTTTTTTTTTAGAGAAATGATGTAAAGTAGTAAGTGAGGATGTTAGGCAACGATAGAGTTATTTGCTAAAATAACTCAACACCATTGCTCTTATTATAATTCCAAAGTTGTAAATCCAAAGAGTTAAAAAACTACAAACCTATTATCTACTACTCCATGTTGTACAAATGTATAGCTAAAATCATTATTAAAAGACTCAAGGTATATTTGCCTAAGATTGTAGCTTTTATCTAATCAACGTTTATAGTAGGAAGGATAATTATAGAGAATGTAATCCTGGCTTATGAGTTAGTTGGTAATTATCATAGAAATAACATGTTGTTAAAGTGCTATCAAGGTTAATATAAGTAAATATTTGTGATTTTGTTTCATGGAATTTATGGAACAAATGATGTTCGATATGGGTTTCCTTTCAAAGTTTGTATAGTGGGTATAAATTGTATCAAAACTAAAAGATTTTCTCTTATGCTTAATAGAGGCTTGGAGGGATTCCTAGGAGGGGGAAGGCAACTAAAGTAGGGTAACCAAATATTTTTTCTCCTATTTGTTTTGGCCATGGAATATCAATCTAAAACACTAAAGAATTATTGAGGGATTCATTTTCATCCATCATGCCAAAAGATGTCTTTAACTCATTTAAGTTTAACATATGATTTATTCTTATTTATTCATAAGGATCAAAGTTCTATTCTTAAAATTAAAGATACACTTTTATATTTCTCTTAAATTTTTACACTTCAAGCTAATCTTAGAATCTTAATATATCATTATGATTATTAAGATGTGTTAGACCAAGGTAAGAAAGGCAACCTATGAGGGGGTTGAATTGGGTAGTTAATAAAACTCACAAAGTGAGAGGGAGAAGGAAAACTTAAATGCATAAATTTATAATAGTTTGACAACATACCTATGTCCACTTTCTAAATAATCACTTAAGCCTTTTTGCTTTTTTTTCCCCCATGTTTAAGAATAACCTTTTCATTTGCCGGCTAAAAAAGAACCTTTATAATTCTCTTTTTTAATGAAGGAATAAGAGAGGCAACCCACCCTTTAGTATTTTTCAAGACACATATTAACCTTAACCACTTAGTGAAAGAGAGATCCTTAACAAGTGTCTAAACCTTTTTGTAGGTAGCAAATACAATTAATGCATAAGAAAAACCTACTTTCACTAACTTGAAGTTAGTTACCAATTCAATAGGCTTTCTTTACTGCAAAATATAAAAGCAACGCCAAGTAGGTTTGCATGAAGAAAGGTAAGATTTTCAAGATGTTCTTCTTCTCCAATCTTCAAATGAAAGTCCTTTTATATGAAAATCTTTTAAACTAATTGGTAGAGACAAATGGAATATTTTTGGTAGCTTTTGGAAAAACTAATCATTACACCTTTCAACACTCGTTGAATCTTTCCCATGATCATTGAATTTTTAATGTTCATTTTCAATGTCCATTGAACTTTTGCCATGCTGGTTGAAATCTTCAAACACACCTCGTTGAACTTTTTCCATGATTATTGACTTTTCACCACAGTCAACAGCATGTCCATCCATCATCATTGGCTTAGGTTGGTTAAGGTGTTTTTCAAGAGATTTCTCAATGCCTATTGAATTGCTTCAATGTTAAATCTTCTCGACACGCATTGCAATCTCCTCTATAATCATTAAAGACACTTTTTTTTTAATAATAGAAAGAAATGAGAAAGGCCTCACCCATGCTTATTGTCTAACTTCAATGCTCGTTATTTTTCTTCCACGCCTATTGATGTTCCTTAGTGATCGTTTGAGCTTTTATCTTTCTTTTCTCATTTTTATATTTGAATTAAATGCCTTCAACTTTTCGAAGTCCTGCCATGTTGAGATGCTTTGCCTTTATCTGTAAAAACATACCAAAGGGTCTAACAAATGTCCTTATACTTAGGCAAGTAATACTTCAAACATCATTGCCTTATGGCTTTAACATGTCTTTGAAAGCAGTGTTCCTTAAAGTGTGTCTTTATCTTCTTCTTTGGGTTACTTTAATAAAGCCTACCAGCATAAACACTCAATCATAAGGTTAGAACTTCTTTTGGTTGTGGGATCATTCAAAACAACTATGCAAAGAAGTAACTTAGGGATCAACAATCCTCCTTTTTTGAATAATGACAAAATAAATATGTTTGATAAAATAGAAAAGGCATTTTATCAATATCTAAAAAAAAAAAAATTCCATTTTTGTTGTCATGATAAAAAGTGAGTGGAAGAGGAAAAACAAATAAAAGATACCAAAAACAAAAGACCTTTTCGATACCAAATGTTAGGTGCAAATCCTAATTTACAAAGAAAGACAAATGATACTAATTGTTGGTATAAGAATTCAAGGTATAATTTGTTACTATGATCCTAAATTAAAAGATACTAGTTGTTAAATTAATTCTAAAATTAAAATACCAATTGTTAACTAAAGAAAAATAATTGATCCATAAACTTCCAAATCTACAAAAGTACAAAAAAAAAAAAAAACACTATAAAAATTTCAACTATAAAATATTTCCAAAACTACAAAGCAAAATAAAAAAAAAAATCTTCCCCTTTTCTCATTGTATTCTCAAATAAGTTCAAAATTATTTCTCCCTTAATCAATTCTCCCCTAAAATCTTAAGGTCATTGAGGAGATACTTCACATAAATCCAAAAGTACAAAATTATAGTATAAGATAGGGTAAAGGAAAACAAGAAAGTTATCTATCACAAAAGTTTTGTCCAACCATAAGGTGCATAATAACTCTATTTAAGATTATGCATATAAAAATATAGCAAAACAAAGTGGATAAAGAAGTACATCACGCTTTAGATATGGATTGATGTCATTTGTCACTTAAAGCTCTAATTCCTTCTTCAAAGTAATTTCCTTTACCATTTTATATTCCATTTTAAGTGCTTAGCAAAGGAGTCCTAACTTGCAAATTAAATTTTCTTTAGTACCTATTTTCGTTTGGATCCTTAGGGCTTAGAAATACAATTTTCATCATTTAGTTTACATAGTAAAGTATGCCTTATAATTGAAATTTCTATAATAAAAGAATTGCCATATGAATGGTCTTCTAAGTCGATTGATAAAGAGACCATGAATTGACTTCTTAATAGGTTATGACTTTGAAATACGAAGAATATGTGCATTCCCATTAGGCCTTTATCTTGGAGACTTATAAATGAAAGTATGGTTAGCCTTAGGGCTTTGTGCATGTGAGTGTAAGAATTTAGTGTTATGCACATGTGCTTAAACAATGATGGATAAGGAATTTACAAAAATAATTAAACAAAACTAAAATTAAATTAAGAAAACTCTTATGCAAATGATTTTTAGGGAATTCGAGTTCACCACAATACCCTTCCACGAATATATTAAGAGAATTGTTTCAATTGTGGTTAGGTTGTACTTAAAGATGAATTTTCAAATTTTCTCAATATTCTTTTTCAAGCAATATTGGGTTATTCTTATTGAAATTATGTCTGGTCACAAAATTCAATAAAAATTCATTAAGTTCCATGAATAATCCTTTAACATCTTTAAAAGTGAAGTCTACTTTCACGGTATCAATCTTCTAATCTAACATGTTAAGACTAACCTTAGACTTTCACTTTCACTCTATGACCTAAAGTTTCAAGCTTTACACATATATGGCCATCATACATATAAAATCAATTCAGGTCAAATATGTTAAATCAAGACACCCATCATAATTTAAAGTAAAAATCTTTGCATATATTCATGAAATAAGTACAAAGTTTTCATCCCAATCCCTAGAATTAAATAATTAGTTCAATATAGAAAAAGGAAAAGAACAAGGGAAGAAAGAATTCATCAATTCAAATAGAAGAATTTTCTAAAGAAAGAGTATTGCTAAACAAAGTTATGAAAATTGTTGGCTTTTAAGCACCAAGAAGAGGGGTTGAATTGGTGGAAAATATGAAAATTGGAGGGAAGGTAATGAAAGATGAATATAAAAAAAGTAGGAGAAGAGATGGAGACATAATATTTTATATGGTTCGAGTGTTAATTAACTCTACGTCCACTCCTTAATTATTCACAATTAGGTATTCTACTAATACTAAATGGTGTTTCCAAGCTTACTCCAAACTTGTACACTTTGTGTTTTATGGCTCACACATAACCTTACAACTTGTGTTTCAAGGCTCTCACAAAAACCTCTTAAGTATTTTCCCAAAAGCTCACAATTAACCTATTACAAGAGTTTTATAACTAGGCTAACTTTCAAACCTAATTACAATGGTGTTTAATGCTTACACCCAATAATACCAACTCACATACAAAGAATTAAAGGTTGAGAAAAAATGCAAGAGTTTAGCTATATTCAATATTATTCTCTTGTATTCATGTATGTTTGGTGGAATATTTATAGACAACAACCACTAAAGAAATGTTATAAACAAACTAAGTCTAAATCTCTAAGGCATGCTAGGTAGATCTTACATTAAATGTCTGTCAGACAAATTTTATAATCGTGACTGGTGATTCATAGTCACGATTTCTCTTGTTACACCAAATTTGCTGAAATCACAATAGAAAACCCTATTTGTATCTAACGGCTAGTCCATATGGCATGCTATCATTGATCTTCTAAGAAAAATAGCCTTTATGTTCTTCCAACCAAACAAAAGTAGTGATCATGAGTTATTTTCCTCTTAGACGCGACTGACACTGCAAATCTATTTGTTTGATAAGCAGAAGTTACTTTAATAGGTCACAGTCTCAAAGACAATTTCACCCTCACCAATTTTGATATACTAACGGTTGTCTTAGACACTTGGTAAGCTCTGGATGTGGACTTGGTTCCCTCCAGCAACTCCAATAGTCACGATTGCGATCATGGACGCGATGGTCATCGTAAGTCTAACTATTTGAACTTTATAGCTTTAAAGGCAAGATTGCGACTGTGATTTGCTATGTGAATCTATCTAGACCAAATTCATTAATTCCTTTTACAATATCGTAGTCGCTAATTAGAGGTTCTTGACCGCGAATTAGGATGCCTTTCATAATGCTTGAGACTTACACTCCTATACAACTTTCAATGCAAACTTATCTTAAAAACTACAAAATCAACACTTAAAATTGATGTTGAAACATATTAATCTACATTGTCAAGATCAAAAGAGAGTTTTGACTAACCTCGTCCAATAATCTCCTTTTTTTTTTGTATTTTGACAACTTAGATTGATTTTGCAAGGGATAAAGCATTGCATAAGTGTGAAGTTGAGATGATTAACAATGCTTAACAAATTAAACTGCTTAAGATACCAGTTTAAACTTGAAGTGTAAATAACCAAATTGAGATTGCTCCCCCTTAAATTATAGTCCCTCTTAATTATGTCATGCAATTACTTTCGTTATTTCTCTCCCCTTTTGCAAAGATAAAAAATAGAGAATAAGATAATGATAGGAATAAGTATAAAGTGATGTAAATAAAGAGCAACCATTAAGGGAACAAAAACTTTAAATTTTATTGATATAGAAACATAAACATAATCAAACACAAACATAATTAAACATAAACATAAATAAACATAAACATAAACATGAATTTGTATGATTACAAACTTAGGCCATAAGATAAATTCAATAAAAATAGAAAAAGAATTACAAGCCTAAAAAAAAACTAGAAAATTAGAGATCTATTATCATCACCAGAATCTTCAACATCCTCATCTCCTCCTCCACTTTGTGCTTCACCTCCTTCTTTCACTCCTTGGTCTTCCTCTTCTTCTAAAGTATCCTCCTAATCATTAAAATCTAGGAGATGGCAAGGTGTTGCACCGACCTTCTGTTGAAGGTCCACTAAGTCATTATGAAGGTGGGAAAGAAGAAGAATATCTCTTCTTTATCATATGCATCACCTTGTCTAACTTTTTATTAATAGAAGAGAGAGAGAGAGAGATGGAAGAAGCCTTTGGTTTTACTTTAGGCTTAGGAGATAGGATTAATTGGCCACCTTTCTTTATCACAAGCCTATTCCTTTTTAAAGCTTGAGTTGTTTCATTCTTCTTAGCCCTAATAGACCCCAAGGTATAGATACAGGTATTTAGATGTATAGCCTTGGTGTTTATGAGATACGACAAATTAAGGTAGTTTTGAGAGGGTAAGTGTTTTTTCATGAGGAATTTTTCATTTTCCTCATTTAGTGCTGCCATATAACAACAAATGGTTGTGACATGAGAAGGGAGGAGAAATTGGCTATTGGGCTTAGCACTAATGTAAATCAATTGATCCATAAGGTACCAACCTATTTGAATTGGCTAGTTCTTAGTTAGGCAAAATAGAAATGCTAAGTCTTTCTAGGAAACATTTTCGTTCCCATCACCCTTAGCATTTACAAAAAAGGTAATGATATGGTGAAGAAGCCAATTTGGAAGGGTTTTAATGTATTTGGCCAAAGATGTTTTTGGGTCATGTTTGGTTTCAATGGAGATCTTTAACCAAAATTCAGAATAAATGATATCAAACATAGAGATGATGAAAAGAATATCATCTCCCACTTAAAGGTTAAAGAGGTTAGAAAGTTAAGTAAAATGTATAAAGTGGGTGGTCCCCAAAAGCCCTAAAAATTAACTTGTACGAACCTGCTTTCAATTCTGCTCTCCTACTCAATGTGATAGTGCACATAAACTTTTTAACGATTCCCTCATACCCAGGTTCATCTCTGAAGATAAACTCATTCCACCCTAGGTTTAATAGAAAGACATGGATTTCATCCTTGATTTCAAGTGACTTAAGGAGAAAGGTAGAAGGAATTTTATTGGCTTGGATTATCTTATTGGAGTTTGCTTTGTACCTATCCTTTTCTTCTTTGGTTATTCCTTTCATTAGGCGAAAGGCAGAAGGATTTGAAGGTTGGGCAATGCCCTTCTCTTTCTCTACTCTGGTTAGTTTCTTAAGAGCCATGAGGGAAGTTGAAGAGTTTACAACATTTAAGAGAAGAAATGAGTTATAAATGAAAAAAGAAGTCAAAAGTGGAATATAAAGGTGTTAGGATTGTTTAAATAGGCAGAAACTAATGAAAAATGGTAATAAAATGGTTAAATATGCATTAAATGAGGGGTTGGCACTAGTTGATAGTCAAATCAATCAATCTCTAACAGTTACTAAAATTTGCGGTTGCTATTAGCCAATTGAGATCATTTATTATGAATGCTGTGAGTAATGGATAAGAATTCCTCGAAAAATGAAGGAGTTAACAATTAAAGAATTTGAATTTTAAAAGAATTTGTAGTGGTGATTTAAAATTTTGATAGTGAATTAGAAGTTTGACAAAAAATTAATGAGTGTCTGTAAACAATGACCACAAATGGATAATAGCGATCGTGAATTATGAGACAAAAAAGAATAAGAACTGGTCTTCCTAAATGTGATCTACTTAATGTAATGATGACAAATTCATGCAAATAGATATGGAAAAGCTCAATTGGTTAAAGAATTAATACATCTAAAGTAATTCAACGTACGCAATTATCAAACATATCATAAAATCAATCAAAATGACAAGCATAATGAAGAATGTGAGGTGAGATCAATTTTCACCATAGGGAGCTTCCATCTAACATCTTTAGCTCCCTCTTAATAAAGTTTATCATTTCTTCATTTAGAGGTTTAATGAAAATTTCTACAAATTGATGATTAGTGTCAATAAATTCTAACATCACATTACCATTTTAGACATGATCTCTAAGAAAATGATACCTAATGTCAATGTGTTTGCTCCTATAGTGTTCGATGGGATTTCTTTGAAAGATTTATTGCACTTGTGTCATCACATTTGATGGGAATATGATCAACAACCTTGCCATATTTCTTAAGTTATTGTTTCATCCAAAAAACTTGGGTGCAACAATAACCCGTTGCCACATATTCCATTTCAACAATGGATAAGACAACTAAAACTTGTTTTTTACTAAATCAAGAAACTAAGCATTCTCTTACAAATTGGCATGTTCCATAATCGCTTTTTCTATCTAATAAACTACCTACATAATTTGCATCTGAATACTTAAGAAGTCTAAATGATGAATTCCTAGGATATCATAACCCTAATTGTCAAGTGTCATGTAAATATTTAAGAATTCTTTTAACAATCTTTAAATGAGATTCCTTAGGGCATGATTGAAACCTAACACATATGTATACACTAAATATGATGTCGGGTCTAGAAGCAATGAGATAGACAAGAGAACCAATCATACCTTTTTTCATCAATTAGCTTATCTGATTCATCTTTGCCTAGTTTGATGGTAACACTCATTGGTGTCTTTGCTACTTTGTATCCATCCATGCCAAACCTTTTTAGTAGATCCTTTGTGTACTTAGCTTGGTTGATGAAGATGCCCTCTTTGGTTTGCTTCATTTGTAAACCATTAGCTTGGTTGATGAAGATGCCCTTTTTGGTTTGTTTCATTTGTAGACCAAGGAAAAACTTGAGCTTTTCCATCATGATCATTTCAAATCCTCTAGTCAAGTACTTAACAAAATCTTCACAAACAGATTCATTAATAACACCAAATATAATGCTAACAACAAATATTTATGTAATGAGTGTATTTTTGTTATGCCTTTTGATAAATAAAATTATGTCAATCTTGCCTTTTTCAAAATCATTTTGTAAAAAAAATGAACTAAGCCTTTCATACCAAACTCTTGGAGCTTATTTTAAACCATATAAGGCTTTAGTTAATTTGAAAACATGATTTGAAAATATATGAGACTCAAAACTAGGAGGTTGCTTAACATAAACTTCCTCCTCAATGAGACCATTCAAAATTGTACTCTTAACATCCATTTGAAAAAGTTTAAAATTCATCTGACATGCATATGCTAAGAGAATCCTAATGGCCTCTAATCTTGCGACAGGGGCATAAGTTTCATCATAATTAATGTCTTCCTCTTAGTTGTAATGCTTTGTAACCAATCTACCTTTATTCCTAGTAATGAAACCTTGCTCATCTAATTTGTTCCTAAACACCCATTTGCTTCCCATAATAAGGTGTTCCTTAGGCCTAGGGATAAGTTTTCATACTTTGTTTCTCTTAAATTAGATGAGTTTCTCTTATATAACAATCACCCAACTCTCATCATCAAGAGCTTCATCTACTAATTTTGGCTCAAATTGAGAAACAAATGTAAGATTATTATGTAAAGCATGAAGTTAAGATCTAGTACTTACTCCATTAGATGTTTTACCAATGATTAGATCTTTTGGGTGATGTTTAGAGAATCTTTAATTCTTGGGAAGATCTTAAGCTAGAATTTCTATTTTTTGTGGTTGAGATTCCTCAACTTCTTGTGATGACTTGGTACCTTCAAGATCAATCACCATTTCTTTTGGAGTTGAATCTAACTCCAGTTTCTCACAGTCATTGGCAAGACCATCTACAAGATAACCTTTCCCAAGATCAAGCTTACTAGATTCAAACAAAATATTCATTGACTCTTCAACAACTGTAATACTTTTATTAAAAACCCAATACGGTTCACTAGAGGTGGAGTAGCCTAAAAATATACCTTCATTTATCTTAAAAGCAAATTTTCCAAGGTTGTCCTTAGTATTTAAAATGTAACATTTGCACCCAAAAACTTTAAGGTATGAAATCTTAGATTTTCTATCATTCCAAAGCTCATAAGAAGTTTTATTGAGAATAGGTCTTTTGAAAACATGATTAGCAATATAACAAGTATTAATGACTTCGGCCCAAAAGTAATTAGGTAAAGAATACTCATTAAGCATATTTATAACCATTTTTACTAATGTCCTATTTTTCCTCACCACAACACTATTCTTCTGTGGTATTTTAGGAGTAGAAAAATTATGAGAAATCTCATTCTCTAAGCAATAAGTGTCAAAAGATTCATTTTGAAATTATTTTCTATAGTCACTTCTTATATAAGAGACGAAGTAACCTTTTTCATTTTAAACTTTTTTTTAAACTTTTAAAAACATCAAAAGTGTCATTCTTCTGAGCTAGAAAGGACGCCTAAGTAAACCTAAAGGTATCATCAACTACGACAAATGCATAATGCTTCCCACTTAGATTAGCATTCCTAATAGGTCTAATTAAGTTCAAATGGATATGTTGAAGAGGTCTAGATGTACTTACAACATTCTTTCATTTGAAAAAAGTTTGATGTTGCTTCTTCATTTGGTAAGGTCCATATGTTTTGTCTTAAGAGAATTTTAGGGAAGACCTTCCACTAGCTCTCCTTTAGATAGGCTTTGTAGGAGCTTCATGCTAGCATGACCAAGTCTTCTAGGCCAAAGCCAAGGTTCATTGCTAAGACACACAAGACACTTGAAAGATTGGTTAGCCAAATTATTTAAGTCAATTAGGTAGGTATTATCCCTCTTTTCACCCTTAAAGCTTATCTTTTATCCATCAAAGTGGTAACCTGGCATTCTCTAGGGTCAAAGGTGACTATATTACCTTTATCACATAATTGACTTACACTTAACAAATTATATTGTAAACCATCAACTAAAAGAACATTGTTAATAAGTGAACAACCATTCTTATCAAATGTTCCAATGCCAATTACCTCACCTTTAGCATTGTTCCTAAAAGTGACATTGCCACCTTCCTTCTTTTCTATGCCTATGAATAGCTTTTTGTTGCTCGTCATATGCTTTGAGCATCCAATATCCATATGTCAATCATTGTCTTCATTGGTGGCTGCCATACATTCCTACACATAAAAAATAAATCACCTTTGTTTATGTACCTAAGCATACTTAACAAATTATATTGTAAACCATCAACTAAAAGAACATTGTTAATAAGTGAACAAACATTCTTATCAAATGTTCCAATGCTAATTACCTCACCTTTAGCATTGTTCCTAAAAGTGACATTGCCACCTTCCTTCTTTTTTATACCTATGAATAGTTTTTTGTTGCTTGTCATATGCTTTGATCATCCAATATCCACATGGCAATCATTATCTTCATTGGTGGCTGCCATACATTCCTACACATAAAAAATAAATCACCTTTATTTATGTACCTAAGCATACTTGGGTCCTAAAGGGTTAGGTCTTGAAGGGTCTTCTAATTTGAGGTGAGCCTTCCTAATATAGCAAAAAATATTTATGTGACCAAACTTCATATAATAGTGACCTTGGAGCTTAGACTTGTAAGTCTTTCTCCTATGCAAAACCTTGGTATGAGTAGGTCTGCCTTCTCAAACTATAATGATGAGAATGTGCAAGAATGATTGGGAGTATAAGAGAATTTTTTGTGTGTGTTAGGGTGAGCATGCTTCTTATTATAGATGAATGCATGATTATCTTTTTTAGGGTTAGGCTTTGAGTCTTGAGATGCCTTCCTCTTCCCCTTGGGCATAGGTGGCTTAGTGCTAGGAGTACTCTTCCTCTCAATTACCTCAATACAAGGTGTTTAAGGTGCTGAATCTCTAATAAAAGTTATGAGAGGGGGTATAGAAAATGAGGAGGCTCCATTGAAGCCTAGACCATGTCTTACTAGCGGAGGTCTTTGAGATACAATTAATGCATCTAAAGCTTTCTTCCTTTTATGAACTTAGAAATAGAATATTTAAGTTCAATTGTTTCTCCTTTTAAGGTATCATTTTCCTTTCTTAAGACATTTAAAGAAGAAGAAGATTTAGTAAGACTTTCAACAGATTTTTTGAATTCTTCGTTTGAAGTCCTCAACTCACTTACAAGCTCATTTAATGAGTTAAACTCATTTTTTAGTTTTGACCATTTATTTTTATAAGTTTTCATTTGTGACTTATACTTGTCATATCTCAAAGTAAGAGCTTCTAGGAGCTCATCATCTACATCATTCTATGCATCATAATTTTCACTATAATGGGGAAAAAACCTTACCTCATTAAAAGAGTTTTCTTGTGCCATGCAACACAAATTTGCCACTTCCTCATCTCCATCCCCCTTACTAGAGTTGTCATCCCAAGTGGATTTAAAGTTTTTCTTCTTTTCTTTATCTCCTTTCTTCTTCTTTTTTAGCTTGGGGCAATCATATTTAATGTGGTCTTGCTTGCCACACTCATAGCATGTTACTTCATTCTTATTTTCTTTGTTAGGTGATGTCTTCTTGAAGTTTCTTTTATCCTTCCTTCTTCTTATCAGCTTGTTGGTTCTTCTAAAAAGCAAGGTCAACTCATCCTCTTCTTTTTCACTATTATCATCACCTTAAACAGCTTCTACCACTTTATCTTTGGCTGAGGAATTAAGGGCCAATGACTTCTTTTTTGTTTTATCATTCTTGTCCCCTTGCCCTATCATCTTCTTCATTTCCTCATCTTTTTAAGGCTAGCCCATGAGTAAGAAGCTTGCTATGAGGACATCTATTGGCACCTTTCTAGTTTATGGATTTGACTTTTGAATACTACACACCCTTGTACCAAACTTTTGAAGAGGTAAAGATTTGAGTATTTTAGTGCTTACCTTATGATTGGTGAGTACTCTTATAAATTTCTTCATATTTGTGACAATATACAAATTTCTATTGATCATATCGGCGATACTTTCGTTGCCTTTCATCATGAATAACTCCTATTTTGTCACAGACATCTCAAATCTGCTCGACTTCACCAAAGTTGTACCTTCATAATAGTTTTCTAAAGCTTTCCATATTTCATGGGCAGTGAGGCAATATTGTACTCTTTCAATCTCCTTCCTTGACAAAGAGCTAAGAAGAATTGTTATTGCTCTTTTGTTCCTTCCATTTGATCTTCTATAAGCTTCCACCCATTCTTTCCTTGGGATTAACTCTTCACTTTTATTAACCACCTTGGCATGAGGCTTCCATTCTTTTACAATTATATCTAAAAGATCCACTACATCGCAATCCAAATATATCTCCATTTTATATCTCAAATACGTATAAACGGATCCATCGAAGTATGGCTTCAAATGGGTATGGATTCCTTTTTGTGCCATTTGTCTTTACTTACACAATTAAAGGTTTAAATACCACCTTACTATTATTCCATTTGTTAGCCTTTAAGCACCAAGAAGGGGGATTGGATTGGTGAAAATTTTGAAAATTGAAGGGAAGGTAATGAAAGATGGATATAAAAAAAGTAGGAGAAGAGATAGAGACATAATATTTTATAGTGGTTTGAGTGTTAACTAACCCTATGTCCTTTCCTCAATTCTTCACAATTGGGTATTCTACTAACACTAAATGGTGTTTCCAAGCTTACACCAAACTTGAACACTTTGTGTTTTATGGCTCACATAACCCTACAACTTGAGTTTAAGGCTCACACAAAAACCTCTCAAGTGTTTTCCCAAAGGCTCACACTTAACTTATTACAAGAGTTTTACAACTAGGCTAACTCTCAAACCCAATTACAATGGTGTTTAATGCTTACACTCAATAATACCAACTCACATACAAAGAATTGAAGGTTGAGAAATAAAATTGCAAGAGTTTGGCTATATTCAATGTTATTCTCTTGCATTCATGTTTGTTTGGTGGAGTGTTTATAGACAACAACCACTAAAGAAATGTTACAAAGAAACTATCTTTAAGGCATGCCAGGCAGATCTTGCATTAAATGCCTATCAGACAAATTTTGTAATCGTGACTAGTGATTCGCGGTTGTTACTGGTGAATCCATCAATTTGATAAGGAAAAGTTGCTTCAATAAGTCACAATCTCGAAGATTATTTCACCCTCATGAATTTTGATATACTAATGATTATTTTTGGCCTAGGGCACCAAGAAAAGGGGTTGAATTGGTGGGTTGTTTTAAAATTAAGAAGAAGATTTATGTGTTTAGGAAGTGAAGAAGAAGATGAGAAGAATCAACACAAAGGTTTATAGTGGTTCAGGTGTTAACAAACCCTACGTCTACTCCCCAATTCTACACAATTGGGTATTTCACTCAACTAACTTGGTGTTTCCAAGCTCACACCAAACTTATACAACTTGTGTTTTCTGTCTTACATAAAACCCTTACAATTTATGTTTTCTAGGCTCACACAAAAAACCTCTCACAAGTGTTTTTAAGCTCACACTTGAACCTCTTATAAGAGTTTTAGAATCTAGGCTAACTCTCAACCTACTTGCAATGGTGTTTATTCTTCACACCAAATAATTAACCACACTTAAAGAAGAGTAAAAGAATGAGTAGCAAATTGGTAAGAGTTTGGTTACAATTAATTCAATTCTCTTGCATTTACATATGTTTGGTGGAGTATTTATAGCCCATATCCACCAAAAAGATGTTACTCTAAAACTATTCCTAAATCTCCAAGTCGTGGTAGGCAAATTTTACATTAAATGCTTGTTAGACAGAAGTCTTGGTCGCTACTAGTAGTTTGCGATCGCAAATTTCTAATTTGCACTGAGGAGTAGAAAATAGAGGCAAAGAACCCTATTTTATGTCTAACAACTAGTCGACATGTCTATCATCTATTGGTTGTTCAATAAAAATAATCGTTGTGTTCTACCTACTACTTAAAAGTCGCGGTAGCAAGCTGTCTTTGCCTTGGGCATGACTGAGATCGTGAATTCCTCTATTTGATAAGGAAATTACAACTTCTTGAGTCACGGTCACGACCAGCAATTTGCTCTCGCAATTTTTGATATTCAACAGTTACCTTAGACACTTTGCATGCTATGGCTATGGCTTTTGGTTCCCTTCTTTGTCACTATGAAATTTGTGATCGCGATATAAGACAAAATAGCCACCTCAAATTCCTTTATGAATTAAGCTCATTTCCTTCGGCTAAGTTGCTGCTGCGAATTCGCCCGCGAATTCCTCTAGCCTAAATCCTTCCATCTTTATAGCTTATTCATTATCGCGATTTAAGGGATACAGGCTGCGAATTTGGATGACCTTCACAAGGTTGGAGATTTTGATTTCCACCCAACTTTCAGTTGAAAATCTATTTTATAAACTACAAAACAACACTTAATGAAAACATTATAACTAATTAATTTCTATTGTCAAGATCAAAAGAGGTTCGTGACTTAGGTTTAACCAACATAGTCCAACAATCTCTGCCTTTTTTATTTTGACAGCCTAGATTGATCTCATGGAAAATCAAATGCATTATTTGTGAAGTTAGGATGGTCAATGATGAAATGATCAATGAATACTTAAAGAAATTCTAATCAATGATCAAATAAATTCTAAGTACTCTAAGTTTTTTTTTTTTAAAAAAAAAAATGCTCCCCCTTAACTTCTGCTTTTATGGTTTACTTATTTTCTCTCCATATACTTCACTTATACCACCTTCCCCTTTTAGCAAGATCAAAAAGAAGGTAAATATGGAAGAATAGATGAAATGCATAAAAGTGAGATAAAGTGATCATAAGGAGCAAATAATAACTCACATAATCATAAAAATGTCAATCACATATAACAAATTTCAATCATATAGCAATGAGACAAAGAATTGAAAATGAAACACTTTTATTTATTTGTAAACTGTGGGATCAACTCGTGTTTACATCAAGAAAAACAAAAATAGAAACAACAGAAATCCTAAAGATAATCTAAAAGATAAGAGAACTATCATCATCTCTGGAATCATTTTATTTTTCATTATCTCTACCTCTCTTAGCTTCATCACCTTCCTCATTTCATGATTGTCCTACTCCTTCTGTGTGTCCTTCTAATCTTCAAAATTTGAAAGATGGCAGGGGGAACACCTACTGTCTCTTGTAAATCCACCAGATCACTGTGTAGGTGGGAAAAGAGGAAAAATCTTCTCTTGAGCATCCTCTTACCTTGTTCAATTTTCAGTTGATAGTGGCAAGAAAGACTTTGGACTTAGGTTTGGTTGAGGAAGTGGGACTAGTTGTGCTCCTTCTTTAATAACAATCCTTTTTCTTTTGGAGGCTTGCGATGTTTTCATCTTTTTTGCTCTAGAAGCACCCACAGTATAGGCTATCAGGATGAATGGCTTTTGCATTGATAAGATAGGTAAAGTTTTGAGAGGGAAGAAACTTCTTAGTGAGAAATTTTTCATTTCCTTATTAAGAGCACCAACATATCTGTAGATGGAAGTTACATAAGAAAGGAGAAGAAACTAACTCTTAGGTGTGGTACTCATATGATTCAATTGATCCGTAAGATATCGGCTAGTTTGTATGAGCTTGTTTTTTACAAAGCAGAAAAGGAAAGCAAGATCCTTTTGGGACATTTTTTCATTACGATCCCCTCTTGCATTAACGAAGAAGGTGATGATGTGATGAAGTAGCCAAAAAGGTAGGGTTTGAATGTATTTAACTAAGGAAGTTTTGGGGTCATGTTTGGTCTCAATGGAAATCTCAGACCAAAACTCAGAATAAATAACATCAATAGCAAAAATAATGAACGAAATGTCATTTCGAACTTAAAGGTTGAAAAGATTGGACAATTATTCAAAGGTGATGAAATAAGGGTCTTCAAAAGCACAAAATACTAACCCGTATTAACCAGCACGAATTTTGGATCTCTAACTTAGAGTCACGGTATGCATGAACTCTCTCACGATTTTCTCATATCCGGGCTCATCACGGAATATGAATTCGTTCCATCCTAGGTTAGACAGAAATGTGTGGATTTCGTCTTTGATTCCTAGTGACTTAAGAAAAAAGGTAGAAGGGATTTTTTTTGGAAGGATGATTTTGGAGGTGTTTGCCTTGTAGCGATCTTTCTCTTCTTTCATAATCCTTTTCATTTGGTGTAGAGTTGGGGTTTAGAAGGCTGTGCTATTGCCTTTCCTTTCTCTGCTCTTGAAGCTTTTGTGGGGGCCATTGGAGAATTGAAGGAGGATTGAAGATTTGAGAGCAAAAAGATGATGGATAGAGATAACTTGGCAAGAATGATATGAATCACTATTTGGCTGGTTTATATAGGCCAAGAAAGGGTGAGAAAATGGCTAAAATCATAAAAGAATTAAATGAAAAAGTGCAACAGTTGGTAATCAAATCACTTAAATGTGTGGTAGCTACCTAAATTAGCGACTACAATCTGAAAATCGCGATCACTAATTCTGAAAAATATAAGTAACGGATAAAAAATCCTCAAAAAATAATGCATTCAACGGTCAAAAGTTTTGAAATTTGAATAAATTTGAGGTGAAGAATGAAAGTCGCGACCACAAATTGATGGTTGTCAGCTGAAAAAATGAGTACCTATAATTTACGATCGTGAATTACGAAATAGCAATAATGAATTACAAGGCAAAAGGATAACTATGAAATTTTAAGACTTAACATCTAACATTGTGATCCACTTTGATTTTTTTAATGTTTAATTCATGCAAGTTGATATGGAAAAGCACAATTGCACATGAAATTAAGACATCCAAAAGAAAAAACATCATACATATCATAAGGCAATCATTCAATCATGGAATAATACAACATGTAAAATGATCTAAAATTTTCATTTTAGGGAGCTTCCATCAAGCATTCCCAATTCTCTCCTAATTAAGTTCACCCTTTCTTTATTGAGAGGTTTAGTGAAAATGTCTGCATGTTGATGATTTGTGTATATAAACTCTAAGATGACATCACCATTTTAGACATGATCTCTAAGAAAGTGATGCATAATGTTAATATGTTCGCTCCTAGAATATTAGATGAGATTTTTTAAAAGATTAATTGCACTTGTGTTGTCACATTTGATGGGAATGTGATCAACAACTTTGCAATAATCCTTTAATTGTTGTTTCATCTAAAGAACTTGGGTGCAACAACAATCCATAGCTACATGCTCAGCTTCGGTGGTGGATAAGGCAACTGAAACTTACTTCTTGCTAATCCAAGACACTAAACATTCTCCTATAAATTGACAAGTTTCAAAAGTGCTCTTTCCATCTAAAAGACTTCTAGCATAGTCTGCATCCGACCAACCAATGAGACTTAATAAAGAATCTCTAGGATAACACAACCCTAAATGTAATGTGCAATGTAAATATTTGAAATTTCTTTTGATAGCATTCAAATGTGATTCTTTGGGACAAAATTGAAATCTAGCACACATGCATACACTAAACATTATATTAGGTCTAGAAGCAATAAGATAAAGTAGAGAACCGATCATACCTCGATATCTCTTCTCATCAATCATCATACCCGATTCATCCTTATCCATTTTGATGGTAGCACTCATTGGTGTTTTTGCTACTTTGCATCCATCCATGCCAAATTTCTTAAGAATATACTCTGTATATTTGGCTTGGTTGATGAAGATCCCTTCTTTGGTTTGTTTGATTTATAGGCCAAGGAAAAACTTGAGCTCTCTCATCATACTCATCTCGAATTTCCTAGTCATACACTTAGCAAACTCCTCACATAGAGATTCATTAATAGCACCAAAAATGATATCATCAAAATAAATTTGTACTATTAGTGTATCATGATTATGCCTTTTACAAACAACGTTGTGTCAACCTTCCCCTTTTCAAAATCATTTTTCAAAAGAAAAGAACTAAGCCTTTCATACCAAGCTCTTGGAGCTTATTTCAAATCATATAAGGCTCTATTCAATTTTAAAACATAATTTGGGAATCTATGACATTCAAAATCGGGAGGTTGTTCAACATACAATTCTTCCTTGACGACACCATTTAGAAAAGCACTCTTAATATCCATTTGAAAATTTTTAAATTCATATGACATGCATAAACCAAAGGAATCCTAATGGCCTCTAATCTTGCTATGGGGGCATAGGTTTCATCATAGTCTATTCCTTCCTCTTGGTTGTAACCTTTTGCAATCAATCTAGCCTTGTTCCTAGTAATGAACCCTTACTCATTTAACTTATTCCTAAACACTTTTACAACCTACAATTGGGTGTTCCTTAGGCCTAGGAACAAGTTCCCACACATTGTTTCTCTCAAATTGGTTGAGTTTCTCTTACATAGCAATCACCAAACTCTTATCATCAAGAGCCTCATTAATAGATTTTGGCTCAAATTAAGAAACAAAGGCAAGATTATTATCTAAAATGTTAAGTTGAGATCTAGTTCTTACACCCTTTTAAGTATCACCAATGATTAAATCTTTAAGGTGATGCTTGGAGAATCTCCAATCCTTAGGTAGATCTTGACTTGATAATCCATCTTATCGATGTTATGGTTCTTTATCTACTTTTGATGATTTGTCCTCATCATTATCCTTGTCTTCCTCTCTTATAGTGTGGTCCAATTCCAATTTCTCAAAGTCACCTATAAGATCATCAATAAAAGAACCTTTCCTAAGATCAAGCTTATAAAATTCATCAAATACAACATGTATAGACTCTTCAACAACTATTAAACTCTTATTAAAGACCTTATAGGCCTTACTAGTAGTGGAATAACCTAAGAATATGCCCTTATTAGTTTTTGAGTCAAATTTCCCAAGATTATCCTTAGAATTCAATATATAGCACTTGTATCCAAATACTTTTAGGTATGATATCTTAGGCTTTCTACCATTCCATAGCTCATAAGAAGTTTTATTGAGGATAGGTCTTTTGAAAACTCGATTTGCAATATAACACGAAATATTGATAGTTTCGGCCCAAAAGTAATTTGGCAAAGAATACTCATTAAGCATAGTTCTAGCCATCTTTACTAGTGTTCTATTTTTCCTCTCTACGACACCATTTTGTTGTGGTGTCCTAAGAGTTAAAAATTATGAAAAATCTCATTCTCTAAGATTCAAAAGACTCATTTTGAAATTTCTTTCTATGGTCACTTCTTATTGAAGAAAGGAAAACCCTTTTCATTTTGAATTCTTTTTGTAAAACATTTAAAAGCATCAAAAGTATCAAACTTATGAGCTATAAAGGATATCTAAGTAAACCTAGAGTAATCATTAACTAGGACTAGTGCATAATGTTTCCTACCTAAACTAGCACTTCTAGTAGGTCCCATCAAGTCTATGAATTAATTAAAGAGGTCTAGATGTACTTACAATATTCTTTGTTTTGAAGGAAGATTGATGTTGCTTCCCCATTTGGCAAGAACCACAAGTCTTGTCTCTAAAAAACTATAGCTTTGAAAGACCTTTCACTGGCTTTCCTTTTGATAAGCTTTACAAGAGCTCTATGTTAGCATGTCTAAGTCTTCTATGCCAAGACACTTAAAGGTTGGTTAGCCAAATTGTCTAAGTCAATTAGATAGGTATTGTCTTTCCTTTCACACTTGAAAACTACATTTTTATCCACTAAAGTGGTAACTCAACATTCTCTAGGGTCAAAGGTACCTTTGTCACATAATTGACTTAGACTAAGCAAATTATGTTGCAAGCCATCAACAAGAAAAACATGATTAATTAAAGAATAACCATTCTTACTAATGGTCCCAATGCCAATTACCTTACCCTTGGCATTGTTACTAAATGTGACATTGCCATCTTCTTTTTCCTTTAAGGCCATGAATAGCTTCTTATTGCCCATCATGTGTTTTAAGTATCCACTATCCATATGCCAATCATGTGCTTCATTGGTGGCTTCCAAACACCCCTACATAACATAAATCAATCATCTTTGCTTTAGTACCTAAGTATACTTGGGTCCTATGAGGTTAGGTTTTGAAGGATCCTCTAACTTGAGGTAAGCCTTCCTAATGTAGCAATAAACATTTATATGTCCATATTTCATGCAATAGTGGCATTGGAGTTTAGACCTATGTGTCTTTCTCCTATGCATTGCCTTAGTATCAGTGGGGGGTTTTCTCATACCTACATGATGTGTGTGTGAGCATAACATGTATGAATGGGTGTTGGTGTAACTTTTTTATGCGTGCTTGAGTGAGCATGCCTTTTATTGTATATATATGCATGATTGGCCTTTTTAGCAATAAGCTTAGGGCCTTGTTGCACCTTTCCTTACCCTTGGGTAATAGGGGTTCAGTTCCTTGGGCACTTTTCTTTCGAACAACCTCAATACTTGAAGTTTAAGGTGTTAAGGCCTTAATGAAAGTTGTGAGTGAGGGAGTAGAAGAAGTAGAGGCTCCATTTAAACCTAGACCATGCCTAATCAAGGGAGGTTTTTGTGATACAATGAATGTATCCAAAGCCTTCTTACCCTTATGGAACTTAGAAATAGAGTTTCTAAGCTCAATGACTTCTCCTTTCAAAGAGTCATTTTCTTTTATTAATGAAATTAGAGGTGAAGATGATTTGGAAAGGCTTTCCTTAGATTTTTTGAGTTCTTTATTTAAATCACTCAATTCACTTACAAGACTAGTTAGAGATTTGGATTTATCCTCTAATTTAGTGCACTTCTTCTTGTAAGTTTTCATTTGTGACTTATATTTGTCACACTTTATGTGAGAGCTTCTAACAACACATCATCTACATCATCTAGTTCAATAAACTCTAAATAAGAGTGAGGTGAAGAGTTTACCTCATTGGATGAATCCTCTTGAGCCATGAAGCAAAGGTTTGCAACTTCTCCCTCTTCATCTTCTTTACTTGAGCTATCATCTTAAGTGGTTTTAAAGCTCTTTCTTTTTTTCTTTATCCCCTTTCTTCTTTTTCTTTAACTTGGGGCAATCATATTTAATGTGGCCTTGCTTGCCACATTCATCATTTGATCTCTCTTTGGGAGTAGGAGTTGCTTCCTTGAAGTTTCTTCTCTCCTTTCTTCTTCTAATAAACTCCTTAGTTCTTTTAGAGAGCAATGCTAGTTTATCTTCCTCCTTGTCACTCTCTTCTTCACTTGAAGTTACTTCCACTTCCTTCTCCATAGATGTGAACTTGAGTGCCAAGGTCTTCCTTTCTTGTTTTTCAGATTTTTCTCCTTAACCCCTCATTCTCTTTATTTCTTCATCTTTCTTTAAGGCCAACTCATGAGTCCAGAGTTTGCCTATCAAGACATTCGTTGGCACCTTCTTTATTTCCAGGTTGGACTTTTAGATACTACACACTCTAGCACCAAATTTGTCAAAAGGTAAAGATTTCAAAATTTTAAAATTTACCCTATGATTGGTGAGGACTCTTTCGAACTTCTTCATGTTGGTAACGATTGCTAGGAGTCTATTTGTCGTATTCATGATGCTTTCTTCCTCTTTCATTATGAACAACTCTCATTTTGTCACATACATCTCAAGTTGGCTAGACTTCACTAACAATGGTGCCTTCATGATAGTTCTCCAATGCCTTTCAAATACCACGAGCAGTTAGGTAATGTTGAACCCTTTCAATTTTTTTTCTTAAGAGAGAGTTTAGAAGGATTGTCATGGCTCTTTTATTTCAACCATTAGATCTTCTGTGTGCTTCAACTCATTCCTTTATAGGCATTAGCTCCTCATTTCTATCCATTACTTTGGTAGGTGGCTTCCACTCCTTAGCAACAATATCTCATAGTTCTACCACATTCGTATCTAAATAGCTTTCCATCTTATAATTTCAATGAGTATAGTATGCTCCTCAAAATATGGCTTGAGGTGAGTGTGAATTACTTCTTGTGCCATGATCTTTACTTACACAATTAAGCTTTTTAGTGAGACTTGGCTCTGATACCACTTGTTGGCCTAGGGCACCAAGAAAAGGGGTTAAATTGGTTGGTTGTTTTAAAATTAAGAAGAAGATTTATGTGTTTAGGAAGTAAAGAAGAAGATGAGAAGAATCAACACAAAGGTTTATAGTGATTCGAGTGTTAATAAACCCTACGTCTACTCCCTAATTCTACACAATTGGGTATTTCACTTAACTAACTTGGTGTTTCTAAGCTCACACTAAACTTATATAACTTATATTTTATGGCTTACACAAAACCCTTACAACTTGTGTTTTCTAGGCTCACATAAAAAAACCTCTCATAAGTGTTTTTAGGCTCACACTTCAATCTCTTACAAGAGTTTTAGAATCTAAGCTAACTCTCAACCTACTTAAAATGATGTTTATTGCTCACACTAAACAATCAACCACACTTAAAGAAGAGTAAAAGAATGAGTACCAAACCAGCAAGAGTTTGGTTACAATTATTTCAATTCTCTTGCATTTACATTTGTTTGGTAGAGTATTTATAGCCCACATCTACCAAATAGATGTTACTTTAAAGCTATCACCAAATCTCTAAGTTGTGCTAGGTAGATTTTGCATTAAATACTTGTTAGGCAGAAGTCGTTATCGCTACTAGCAGATAACGATGGCGAATTTTCAATTTGCAATGAGGAGTTAAAAATCGCTACATAGAACCCTATTTTGTGTCTAACGGCTAGTCCACATGTCACTTATCCATTGGTTGTTCAAGAAAACTAGCCTTGTGTTCTACCGACTATTTAAAAGTCATGGTCGTAAGCTGTCTTTGCCTTGGGTGCGACTGAAAACGTGAATTCTTCAGTTTGATGAGGAAATTACAACTTCTTGAGTCGCAGTAGTGACCAGTAATTTGCCCTTGTAATTTTTGATATTCAACAGTTACTTTAATGTTTGATGTGTTGTGGTTATGGCTGTGGCTTTTGATTCCCTCCTTTGTCACTATGAAATTCATGATCACGACATAGGACGCGATAGCCACTGTGAATTTCTCTGTGATTCAAGCTCATTTCCTTTGACTAAGTCACAATTATGAATTCGCCTGCAAATTTCTCTGACCTAGCTCCTTCCATCCTTATAGCTTATTCACGATCGCGATTTACGGGATATATGCTATGAATTTCGATGACCTTCATAAGGTTGGAGATTTTGATTGTCATTCAACTTCTAATTGAAAAACTATCTTATAAACTGCAAAACAACACTTAATGAACACATTAGAACTGATCAATCTCTATTATCAAGATCAAAAGAGGTTCATGACTTAGGTTTAACCAACTTAGTTCAACAGTTATCTTGAACACTTGGCAAGCTTTGATTATGGACTTAGTTCCCTCTAGACAACTCCAAAAGTTGTGGTCGTGATCATGGACGCAATGGTCACCGTGAATCCGATTATTTGAACTTCATAGCTTTCTTGGCAAGATCGCAACTATAATTTGATAAGTGAATCCGTTTGAACTAAATTCATTCATTCCTTTTGCAATGTTGTGGTCCCTAACTAAAGGTTTTTAACCCCAAATTAGGATGTCTTTCATAATGCTTGAAACTTAGACTCTCATTCAATTTCTAATGTAAACATAACTTAAAAACTATAAAATCAATACTTAAAATTGATTTTGGAACATATCAATCTACATTGTTAAGATCAAAAGAAAGTTTTAATTTACGTTTGACCAATCTAGTCTAATAAAAACCTTAAGAGAAAACTCTTCAATCTTTGGTCTTCATAAAATCTTTCTCAAAATTTGGTATAGAGGTTGGATTCACTTTTCCCTCTCAAAGCTTTTTTTTTTTTTTGGCCCAGGTCTCTCTATTCAAATAGGAAATGTCTCTCTTTTAAAAAGCAAACTAAAATAATCTTTAAAATCTAAATCTAACGACTTATATGGCTCATGTCATGGCCTATACTGCGGCCCACGTGCAATCTATTAATTACAAGCTATTATTGCTAATTAGTCAACCTTACTGGTCAACACATGGTCTGAATCGTGGGCCATATAATACTGTTGAAAATCACAATTTTAGCTCATGTTTGAGAAATTCCTACATAAACATGAAAGAATAAAAAATTCTCTAATTTCAAAATAAAAATACTATAAAAATAAGAAAATTTCTAATTTATTAACCTAAAATATGTGCTAAAATTACTCCCATCAAATTCCTTCGAACTTGTCATATTGCTTGTCCTCAACTAAAAGAAAGAAACAACAAGAAAGCTTCTCAAATCACAAATTTAAACCCTTGAATTTGGAAAGCTCCACAATGTACTAGCATAATTAACTCATAAAAAATTTTATAACTTCAAAGTTCATTCTCAAAATTTACAAGCAAATTCCAAGTATAAATTAACCAAGAAACATGTAAGAACTACAATACACTTTCTTTTCTTACTTTGATGCAATTTAAAAACAAACATAACACATGCTAGAATTGTCAAACCTTCCTAAAATAATATTATTCATAATTTCATAGGCAATAACACATAATCAAACTCTACAAATGTAATCACAAGCCATCTCAAGGATCAAAAAGTTATTTATTGGATTATAATATGGCTAGAGGAAAATGGAATGCCAAAAAAAGAATAAAAAAAATGCAAACAAGAGAACTCCAAACTGAAAATAATCAAGTGACACTAAAAACTTTCATATGCTCTCAAAATTCCTCCAATTGTCTAGATTACATTATTCTTTTATTTTCTAGTAACAATCACTTAAATAATCAAAATTCATCATAAACCTTGAGAGCAAATTGTTAACATAATGCTCCTCATAATAAATTATGAGCTCTAAATAATTCAAACATTAAAACTCAAAGAATGAATAATTTTCAACTCTTTTTTCTTTTTTTATTATTAAATTTTTATTATTTATTTTTCTTTTTCTTTTTTTCTTTTTTTAAAGAAACTTAAACAAAAAAAAACCATCAATCATATATATGCAACTATTACACTTTTCAAATTTTTCTTCCCACATACTAAATACATGCACACAAAAGAAAACTTCAACTTTTCTCAACATAAATAATGGAAATTTATGTACCTCTTAAAAGTTTTAGCCCTAAAATTCTCTTGGTGAGTAGGTCTTGATTCTAGATTATATGGTGATAAGGTTAAGGTGGACCAAGAAAAAGGCTTATCAACACTCTTATAGTGTATCTCAAGGCTCAAAAAAGGTACAAAGGACAAAAATGATAAAGGTATGAAAAGAGCTAAATGGCCTAGCATAAAGAATGTCTAAACCATTTCTTTGATCAAGCATGAATTAAGATTTCGCCTCAAAAGATTGTATGCCTTGTTGTAGAATTAGTGGAAAAGTTTTTAACAAGCTAACATGTATATGTTTGAAATTAAACAAACAATCAATTTGTAGATGTAATTATTCAAATAACTTTATCAATCAACCTAAGAAAGGAAATCACTTTCTCATTTATCAAGCTTATTCAAATGTCTAAATTTCTCAATAAGATAATCATGCGTAATACCATTACAAATATTTCAAAATTAAAAAATTTACAAAGTATGAAATGATTACACTCAAGTTAATTCTATTTTACTTTTAGAGCAAACAATCGACCTAAAAAGGACACCAACCATTAAAATCCTAAAATCAATAAATTAAAATTTTCTTTTTGCAATTTAAATGAATTCAAACCATAAAAAATGAAAGAATAAATCAAATTTCAATATTCACAAAAGAATAAAAGATTGAACGAATTAACTAAAACCTCTTCCCCAAACTTGAATGAAATATTATCCTCAATATTTAAGAGAGAAATTCAAATGCAAGGACAAAAAGAAATTTACTCTTCATATGCACAAAAAAGGCAGTTAACTAATTTGCATTTGCTACAGCTTATTTCTTAGCTGATCGAAGTGCTCTATGATTCAGAGAGTTTTATTGCTAAAACCCCATGTGCAGAAAAAAGACAGTCAACTGATTTGCATTTATTACAACTTGTTTCCTAGTTGATCAAAATGCTCTATGATTTGTGAATTTGTTTAGAGTCTAAGGTTCATTTTCTTATTCCTCCCATTTGGCTTATCCTACAAACACATATAAATTTCTCAATTTTTACAGAGTTGAATTTGAACTGGGTATGGGCAATTTAAGTATTCCACTATAGTGGCAAGCTCTAAATATGCGGCTTGATGATGAAAATTTTTGAAAAATTGGGCTACGACATTAGCCATAAATCCGACCATTGTTTTCCCTAAGGTGGCCCTAGCTACTGTCTGAAGTTGCTGCAACAGCCAAACTCCATAATTTGTCTCTCGCCCTGCACCATACACTAAAGAAAAAACATATCATTTTTTCGAATAAGTCTAGTGTTCTCACCCATGCGAAGATAGTATACACCAAAAAATGTTTCACATATCTTAGTGTTTGATTCCTAATCTCATGAGATTTGGAATGGCTTGTTACAAACATTGAGTCCTCCTTTGCACTTTGCTTCCCAAATGCTTGTTTCATTATATGATGAAAATGGTGTAATGTCCCCTTCATTGATGAATCCATATAAAGAATTAAACATATCTATTGGCACTATTTAAATGGTACCAAAGATATGTATAATGAAGGTGGAGAGTCAGTTGAATTCCTCAATTTGTCTAGGTGTGAGATTGGCTAAGAACTACAAGGTAAGACCATTATAGGTAGGTGCCCTGAGGTAGGAAAACTAGTCCAACCCACCATTTGCCACAAGCCTAAACACCTCTCCTTTTAACATAAAGGTTTGCAAGGTAGGCTCATAAAGAAATTTGTTTGCCTTGAAGCTTTGGGTTTTGAGGATTTAGTAGCAAGTTAGTTGGATTTGGTCTTCAAAGTCAAGATTACGTACGGTTAGAATTGGGGCTGATGGTGAGGATAATGGTGAGTCACTTTCAAATGAAGAGGATTAAAAGGAAATTTGGGCTCTCAAAGGTGTTTTTAAAGAGAAGCTAGCCAAAGTTATGGTTTATCTTCTCTTTGCGGTCATTTTGTTTACAATTATGGTTGGGTTGGGTTATTTCCAAAGGTGAGAGAAAATGGCCAGATTTAGGACAAAAAAGTGATGATGTTATAGGGTGTTAGAGTTTTAGTGTGTTAAGGTTAGAAGGAAAAAGGTAGACTATAAGTAGAGAAGGCATCTGACGTCAATGTAGGCCAATACATGACCCCATGCAACAGTTTTTTAGCTATAACTTAACAAAATTGATGATTCATCTTCTAATAGTTCTACAAACCTATCATTATGCTCTTGTATGTCCTATGTTTGTTACTCCATTTTAGTGTTCTTCCTACATTTTTAATCATTTATACAATTATACCTTTCAAAATAAAAGCTACCACTACTTCTCCAACATATTTGCTCCAAGATAACCTTCAATTAACATAAATAAGCCAAAATTAACTTGAATTTAACACAAATAACAATCTAACTGATATATAAACTTGTAAAAATTATTACAACTCTAAGAAATTAAACATTAAATTGATTAAAAATTAATAGCATGTAAAACTTAAAACAAACATACTAAAATGATTGAAACCATTAGGTTGCCTCCCAATAAATGCTTGTTTATGGTAATTAGCTCAACTTTTTTCATAATTTTTAGTTTGATGGGGTATTTAGAAGAAGAAATTCTCATTTTATTATGTATCTCCACAATAATAAGGCTTTAAACATTGGTCATTCACTTTAAACATTTTGACACTCTTTGCTTCTCTATAACTCCATGAGGAAAAACTTGCACCACTTTAAACAGTTCATACCAATGTGATTTCAACTTTCTTAGAAAGAGACTAAGGTGAGAATTAAATAATAATACTTATTATCCCACTTCAAAAGAGTATTTGTGAATATGTTTGTCGTGCCAAAGCTTAGCTTTCTCCTTGTATATTCAGGCACTCTCATAGGCATTTATTCGAATTTAATCTAGCACATTTAGTTAAAGTATGCACTTTTCTCTAATTGTCTTAACATCAAAATTTAGTAATCTAATTCCCAATATGCCTTATGCTCTAACTCTACCAGAAGATGGCAAGTCTTCCTAAAAACCAAATGATAAGGAGACATACTAATAGGAGCTTTGAAGGCTACTCTATAAGCCCACAATGCATCGTCTAGCTTTACTTTTCACCAATATCATAATTTACTCTAGATAATCGTAGCAGTTAAACTAGTAATATTTGATAACCTAGTCCTCATGGATTCCACAACCCTCCTCTATACTATAACTTGCATATGCACTTACTTTAGCACATATTATTGACAACCATCCCTAAGTTTGCAGGAGTCATTCACTACAACAACCTTCTAAACTTATAAGCTCATGTAGGGGGTGTCAAAATGGATAATGACGCGCTAATCTGAGATATAAAACATGAAAAATTTCCATGTTAAGGTTGAGCCTTAACATATTCGTGCCGATAAATGGGTTACCCTAACACTGTTTAAAAATGAGTCATGTAATGGTTCAACCTACTAACCTATTTAATTTCATAGGTCATGGCAATCCAATCCAATCCATTTATGGCCCATATATTTTATAATAATATTAAAGGTTAATATAGTCATTTGATTAAAATAAATAATAACATTAAAACTAAATTGACAAAAAAGGTCATATATGAACAACATAAATCAAAGAAAGTAATGAGGGTTAAAAAGTCAAAAAAACAAAGGAAAAAATAGGTTAACAAAATAAAAACCATATTTGTTTCATAAAGTCGTTGCTCCTTTTTTTTTCCCTTGTTCAAACATAAACCCTATTTTTTCTTTCTTCATTTAAGAAGTTATCGCTTCTCTTCCTTATTTCTTTCTTCAATCGCTCAATCAAAAGTAAAGGTTGGGATCACATACTAGAGAACTTAGAAAAAGAGCATAGGAATGTGTCAAAAGGCCAAATCAGACCTCTTTGCATATGGAAACTTCCTAGTTTGAGTTGTCGAATGCTAAGAAGCCACAAACATAGAAAGACTTATTACACTAACCGAACTACATAACCAAAGGCAACATGTTCTTCATAGTAATTTCTAATTAGAAAGATTTGGTATTTGGTATGTCATTCTTTCCTTATCTGGCTTCATTGATATAAAAACCTTCCTTCTCTGCCTTTAGGAATTGTCACGATGTTGTAGCAAATGATAAGATCTTATATATTTTCATGATTATCATTACCATGTTCTTGAACTTAGTGGCCATGTACAATAATGCCTATGCCTTAATTGAAAGAATATAACATCTCGAGAATGATTTATCATGACATTGTCACATCATGTTGTGAAATAAACCAAGAGGTAAGGTCATTATTTAGGGAAGAGACCTTATAAACGTTAGAATCAATTTCAGCCCAACTTCAAAGTTCTTATCATCCGAGAAAAGGAATGTTTAATTGAAGTTTAATAAGATAAGCACCTTTAATTAATGTATTAAATCACTTTATTGTTATAGTGAGTTGTGCTTTTATCTTGAGATTTTTGTGTGGTTCATAATGAAATGATAAATATGAAGATATGTTAAATAATATATGTATAGATATATTGCATCTTGTTAACTATAAAACCATCTTTTCATATAATTTCCTCAATCCATTTGAATAGATTAAAAATATTCTTAATTTGAAGATTAATTCTAATTATAAAATAATCAATTTGAGTTTTAATTAAAAACTAAACTAAAGAATAATAATATTTCATGGATAAAAACGCTAAAGAATAGGAATCCCAGGCCCATCAAATGAACAATACAAGGTAGAGAATTATTATGTGCCAATAATTATTTAGTTGATAATTCCAATAATTATTCAATTATTATGGCCCAATACAAGGCAAAAAAAAAAAAGAAGGATTAAAGGCGTTACAAAAATTAAAAAAAAGTAATTTAAAAACGAAGTTAGGTTAATGTGAAAACTATATGTAAAAAGCTAAAATATAGGAGTACAGTTGCACACATTTATTTAGTTGCACAATTATAATGTTTCAAAACTGTGAGTTTTAAACACTAATAAAAATGAGTAATTACAAAAAAAAATAACAAATCACTCAACTTTTAACATATATCTTAAATTAAACATCTTGAAAATATCTTAAATTAAAATTCATGATAATATAAACTTTAATTTTAAAATATTTTCAGCAAAAAATTTATCTAAATATATTCATGAGACAAAGTAATCAAATGTCAATTTAATAATAAAAAAAAGCTTATGATATATTTGGCACTATTATTACCAATACATTATTAGAGTAAAAATTAGAAAACATGCTTTTTGTTAACTAGAATTATATTTTTCCAAATTAATTTTGAAAAATTAATATTGTATAATGAAGTTAGAAGATGTTATTACTGAAGTGGAAGGAAAAAAGGTAAAAAGGGTTAGAAAACTATCTTTAATTGTATGGTAATACTTTCAATTGGTTGAAGGGAAGAAAAAAAAAAGGTAGTGAAAGATTCAAGGCTATTGGCAAGTTATATATACTAGATGATAAGTCTATGAGAGGCAACATGAAACGTCATATAACTAGGTGTTCTAAAAGAGATATTAGAGATATAGGTCAGACTTTAATATCTCAAAGAGATGGGTCTATTATCAATTATCTAAAATTTTATACTGATGAGTTTAATAGGGAAAAGGTTAAGGTGAAAACTATGCTAGAGTCTACACTGGGGATGCTTAACTTCTGATTGTTGGTCTTGTATGACTATTGATGGATGTATGTACATAACCAGACACTTTATTGAAAAAAAAATTAGCAGTTACAAAAGAGAATATGACAATTTTGTTATATGCCTTCTTTTTATATTGGGGTAACTTTATGTGAAAAAATTCATAATTTTTTAAGTGGTTTACAAATTGATACCATAATATTTATTGTTACTTTGAATAATGCAACTACAATAAGGTGTGTATTGATTTATTAAAAAAATCTTTTGTTTGCAGAAAGAGGACTTTGAATGAAGGAGATTTTTTTCACACGAAATGCTTTGCTCTTGAACTTGATAGTTTAAGATGGCTCAAAAGAGATTAATGATTCAATTGTAAAAATTAGAGAAGTATGTGAAAGGATCTCAAGCAAGGAAAATTAAATTCTTAGATTGTGTTGGTTTTGCGCTTTAGATTCAAGAAAAGGTCTTAAATAAGATGTTCCTATTAGATAGTGCCTTATATTATCAAAATGCTTTTATGCTTCTTCAAATGAGTGACTCTAATTTTAAGCATTGTCCATTCTTTGATGAGTGGGCTAAGGTACAAAAAACTTATAAGTTTTTACAAGTCTTTTATGATATTACTTGTTTGTTTGCTTGTGTCAAATATTCAACATTAAATCTATCTTTTCTCTAGTGTATACTACACACAACTTTGAAAAAGAGCATGTGTAGTAAAGATATGTACATGAAATCAATGGAAGAATTTATGTTTGGAAAATTTGAGAAGTATTGGTTGAAATATAGAAAATATTAGTTATTGCTATAATTTTTGCTCCTAAGTACAAGTTGCATTTTATTGAGTACTACTATTAGAAGCTCAATGATGATGAGGGATTAGTTGAGGCTATAAAAGTAAAAAAAAATGACTTGTTTTCCTTGTGTTCTAAGTATGTTAATATTAGAAATTTGAGTGGTGACACAAATAATGGACTTATGGGATCAAATCCATACAAACAATGGAGGTTGATGCAATTGAATCTTTTCTGGCTAAAGATGTATTAAAGATACAATTATTCATATCTAAAATACAGTATTATTTTATTTGTTCAACATTTCAAATTTTAAAATGTATTTGTAACTGAAAAATGTTGTATTTCATAGTTTTTTCATATTATAGCAAATAACTAAATTTTATCTAATTATTTTATGCTTTTGTAGGAGTTTAACTCTCTTATAGGAGTTTAATTCTTGTGAGTGTGATGATATTGTTTCTCAAAAGAGCCAGTTGGAACTTTATCTTGATGAACCAAGAATGGATTGAAAGTTTAAGTTATATGTGTTATCATATTAGAAAGGAAACTAATACAAGTGTCCTTAAATTGCAACCATGCCGCATGACATTCTAGCTATTCCTGTGATCACAGTAGCTTTAAAAGTGCATTCAACAATAGTGGAAGAGTGTTTGATCAATATAGAAGTGCACCTAAGCTCGATATAGTGGAAGCCTTGGTATTTAGTAGAGATGGGCTATTTGGTGATCAAGGTATAATTTAATATTAAGTTGTAAAATTATTTTAAAATTTTATATTTAACTAATTAATTCTTTCTTCTTTGCTTTGTAGATGCAAAGAACTTGGAGTTAAAAGAACTTATAAAAGAGATCATAGAGCTTAACTTAAAGTCCTTGAAATTGAATACAAATGTTTCTTGTACTTCCTTATCTAATTCTGCAATTTAGATAATATTTATTGAAACTTTACTGTTATTAAGATTATTTGGAAGAACTTAGACAAAGTTAATTAAGCTAGAATGTTAGACAAAGTTAATTAAGCTAGAATTTTATGTCTTATGTTTATTTACAAACATTTAAACTTTTTGTTCTATTAAAAATCTTATTTAGGATTATTTGATGGTGTTTGCTTGAATGTTAATGAACATATAAACTTTCATTAATGAATTTGCAGTTATAGTCCTATTTCGGTCTTGTGGATATAATATTTCAATTAATTTCTATAAGAATATATTGATTTTTAGGTTATACATATTATAAAGGTTAAGTGGGTTGTGTCAGTTGTATGACCCATTAAGTAAATGGGTTACATGTGTCATGTTCATATAACCCATTTAATTTTTATGTCATGTTAGGGTTAAGTTATTCTGACATAATTATTAAATGGGTTGTGTTCGTGTTAACCCTAATTGTGTCACCTGAGTAGGTCAATATGACACGAACACGACTTGCTGACATGTTTTGACACCTCTGAGCTCATGTACAAACTTTAGTATCTTAGAATAAGATACATATCTTATTTGATTGCATTTTCTTCCAAAGGATGGTGAAAATCCCTAAACAGAGCAAAGGATGAATATTATAACTTTACCTCATTGATGTAAATATTTATGTATGTCCCATTAACTACTATGTAAAGAGAAATCCCTTTAATCCATATATTTACCTCATTCTCCTCATCAATGTAAATGCCTATATAATATCTTATTCATGTAAAGAGAATTCTTCTATGTAAACATTTTCATATATTCTAATCCCTTTTGCATGTAAATTATGTAGTGCTCTTTAAAATTTTTGCCTTCACTAATCCAAGGCACAATTCATATTTGTTATCCCCTGGATAAATGAATGGATCATCCATATGAATAAGCCATTAAACCTCATATGTAGGAGGAATAATGTTGGAAGGATATTTGTCTATATGTAAATAATGTGGGCATCTCATGCATACATGCATAGATTTATTTATCTATGCATCATTTTTATAACACTTATTTTGTAACTATTATAGCTCTACTTTGATCTTCCCAAAAGATGAGAGAGAGAAGACTACTTAGAAATAGTAAGACATCAATTTTAGTCCAAAATATAGAGTTACTAGTAGTTAAGGAACAAACACATAGGTAGTTCAATCAGAACTAATAAAGAAGATAAGTGTAAAATTTAGCCACATGATGGAAGGTCATGTTGAAGAGGAATTTAAGAAGCATCTAAATGATATCCTAAAAAAGAAGAATGAAGCCTCAAAGACCTAATCAATGTCTTACCTCTAGTGATCATATGACGACTTGTTTAGGATAAAGTATTACCACAAGTAGAAAGCATCCAAGGAAGTAATTACTACAGAGCTAACACCAAAGAAGGATATAGGAGATGATAAGGATAATGTTAATCATAGATGGCTTTACTAAGTAGCATAAGAGAATTCAGAAGACCTTAGATGTTAAGGGATTAAAGTATGACACAAACATTAAAGAACTTTTAGCCTAAAAGTAAGAGAAACTTCTTGCTAATTTTTGAATACTAAAGATCCCTAAGTTCATAGGAGCATAAGATCTAAAGAATCATATCTGGTCTCATATGCTTAGCATAAGGACATCAAGGGTCTAACCTACGATCATGTTAGATCTATTTGACCTGTCATTAGAGGGATCTTTTAAGACTCGGTACTTCAAATAGTCCAAGATAGTAAAGAGAGATTAGAATGAGTTATTTAAGGAATTTCAAGTATATTATGCCTATAACTCATAATTGGAATTCATTTTCTAGGGCTTAAAAGTTTTGAACTAAAATGGTGGAAAAGGATTTAGAGACTATCTTAGGAGATGGAATAAGATGGCCACAGAGGTAAGGATAATATCAATAGAAAGAGACCAAGTTAAGATGATCATCAGGGGAGCTTTACTAAAAATTAGCATAGAAATTCAAGTATCTTGGTAAAGATTCTAGAGAATCTAAAGGAAATTGAGATTCAAGTAGAAGAGTTGGTGTCAGAATTCAAGAGACAAGATTTAGGGTGAAGGAACTACTAGCCATAAGGACAGTTTGATGCATATAAATCCACTAATAGGAACAATACACTCATTAAGGTAATTTGAAAACTTGTGAATGACACCCTCGAAGGCTTTTGAGAGACTTCAAAAGAAAGGGCTTCTACAATCATTGCCACCAAGACCTCTACCAAATTCTTTACCAAAAGGCTATGATGCCAATGCATCTTATGTCGTCCACCAAAGTGTTGGTCATCGCATGGACAATTGTTATAGGCTTTGCCATGAGATACAAGACCTCACTGACTCTACGTCTATTGTCTCGCTCATATTCGGACAATAAAACATTTGAAGGAATCCTCTCATTAACTATCATAATGTATCAACTTCTACGGAGGGAACCTTCACAATTATCTTGGGAATCAATGAAGAAGTTATGATGGGGCCTTTAAAGAGATCATGTTAGTAAATAATGTTGTAATAGTTTTTGTCAATCCATGGGAAAACTCTGATGAGAAGAAGGAAAAGACTAGTAAGGAGATCAATGTATGGGAAAATAAGGATGAGAAGAAACTAAATCCTCGAGTAAACCATACTATAAGTAGTAGGTACTATCCAGATGAGGAGGTGAGCAAAGAATCGCATTTGGAGAAGGAGTTCTAGTAGCCTCCAATTAAAGAGAAAGAGGAAGAGAGTAATGTCCTAAAGTAGTTGAAAAAGATATCTCACATGTATTATTACATGAAAATTGCTAATATCCTTTAAAGAATATAAGAAAGTGATGATTAAGGCAATGTCTAGCTTATCCATATCTAGGGAAGCATCACCTATTGAAGCAGTTTATTTAGTGAGGAACTCAGATAATGATAACATTATGTTCATAGATGAGGACTTGTAATTATAGGGAAAGAGCCATAACATCGCATTGTTTATCAAAGCAGAAGTAAAAGAAAAAAGTACTCCTTATGCCATGGTAGATGATTGGTCGAGAATTAACATCTGGGCATTAAAGTTACTACTAAAGTTTAGGATGACCACTTCAAACTTGGAGACTTCAGAGAAGATCATTTAGGCATATGATGACGTCAAAAGGACAACTGTGAGAACTTTCAAAACTTTGGTGAAGACAGGAGCCATAGAATCAATGATAAAGTTCATAATTCTGGACATTTCAATAATCTTTTCACTGATATTGGAAAGACCATGGTACTATCATTTAAGAAGGAGTACAATCTTGCATCAAAAAGTGAAGATTTCATATGAGGGAGAGGTAGTTACCATTCGTGTAAGGTTGGGAGAAGAAGTTTCAGTCTTTAGCATTATTGTACCATATTTAAGAGGATTTTAAGTTGCAGGTGTCACTAATGAGTGAGTAGACCTTAAGGTGGCCAATATCATATAAAAGATAAGTTTCCTGCCAAGGAAGAGACTTAGAAGAATGCCATAAGGATCTTTAAATTTCTAGATATTCCAACTTAGTCTACTAAAGTACGGCTAAGTTATTTGAAGGGGAGAGACAAGTGCAAGATCAATGATCTTCAAAGGCTACTATCGAAATACATTGTGAAGGAAGGTAAGGCAGTGGAAGAAGAAAATGAGGTTTAGCCAAACTAAGACTTCATATACAATCTATATAACACCTTTTTTCAGAAAACTATAAATCATCATTAAGAAATCTAGGGTAGGAGAATGCTTAGATGTAGAGGCAACTAAAGGGAAAGGTTAAAAAAACACTCAAAAGGAATTGTTAAGAATGAAGAAAAATAGGCGTTAGTCTTTAGGCTGAAGCGGAAAAAGAGAGAAACCTTATATGGATAATGCAGGGCTCATAGGATGACTAGCCTTGGGAAAAAAAGAAGGATTTTGAGGAAGAGATGAACAGATTGGCTCTTAAGAGCATCCTAGCCATCAAAATTGAGGTCAAAGGAGGGGATGAACATTACAGAAGCCAAATATATGAGGATAAGCTTTATGAATATAAAGGATATAATTGAAAGGTCCTTTGAAGCCATGGCAATTGATGGCAATAAAGGACATTTAGCCTAAGGGATAGCCTTGTTGGAGAACTTCCTGCAAGTTAAATTAGGTAGTGATGCCATGAAGCAAGAATTTGAAGGAGTTATCAAGGCAATAACTATTAATGAGGAAGCTATTGAAAAGACTAGCAAACAACTAATTGACAATAATCTAAAGGTCGTCCTTGATCAAGCTATTAAAAAAAAAAAAGAAATCATTCTAATGAGACAAGAGAAAGATAAGGGAAAGTTGTTTCGTACAGGAAAAAAGGCTCAAACTTCAAGTATGTCCATAGAAATACCTCCTAATGAAGATACTATAGATGTCCTAGTCTTTAGTTTATTTGAAGACAATAATATATTTCTTTCAAAGTTTAAAGTAATGAACGATAAATTTTCTTACTTGTGTGATGTCTTTCTTGATGGTACAAGCCAAACATGTATCATTTCATGAGTTTATTTAATATTAATTCTATACAAACTATTGTTAGTTGTATGCCCTAAGCTAATTTTTGTAATGGATATTTTATTAATGTCAAGGTTGGATTTTTATTAAATGTCTCTATTATATTATATTTATAGCTAAATGATAAATTCTATGTATAGTTAATTCTACTTAAGGTCATCAATAAATGACTTGATAGTAAAACTTTAAGTGTAAACAATTATATTCTAAATTGTCATTAATCAGTCAATTATTGTTAGGACAGTAAGGAATGAAGACTAGTATGTGTTTTGATTAATGACTATATTTTACTGGACATGTTACAAAGATACATGTTTAAGAAATATTATATTGGACCAACTCGCTATGAGAACACTACTTGGATAAACCATCATAAGTGATTCTCATGCAATAGTGTTAACTTAATCGTCCAACCCAAAAATCATCATGGATTCAAATATGATGAACTTTATGTTTCGATAAATTTTAACATTATGTTTAATAGGATTATTATATAGACTGATATTGAATATGAAGCAAATCATATAAAGGAATATGAGTGATTGAAAAATAATGAATATGAGTGACTGAAAAGGAATGAATATGAGTGAATGGAAAGGAATTTGTCTCTCATATATTTATTAGAAATATATCTCTAGGCCTTTTATTAAGTTTGACTGAATAGATTATATGGTCATATGGAAATGATTTGATAACAATTATTAATGTCATTTTACATCTATTTGCTTGGAGATCGAGAAATAATTAAATTATATAAGGATGACATGATTCATGTTTTATGTTCAATTGAGATATAAGCTGAGAAAAGGACTATAATGCTATTTGTAAGATATGTTAGGTTAAATTAATGACCTGCACATAATTTATAATAACTTGTTATAGGCCACTTATGAATTAGAAACATGTCAAATTAATGACTTGCACATTATTTGGATTAGAAATAAGTTTTAAGCCATTACCAACATTTTGTAAACCTACAAGGTTGCAGACTTAAAGTAAGCCTAAAAGTGAAATTGTGTTTGTTACTCTTTATATTTATAATTAAGATAATTAAAGATATTATCATTTATAATTAAGATAATTAGAGATATTATCTAAATTATCTAGATATCTATTTTGTTTTAAAAGTTAAAACTAACAAGATATTATCTTATTTGTATCCCTAAAGATACATAGTTAGTGTCTATATCTTAATAGTTAATACACACACACACACACACACACACACAAACATATTTATGATTTTTTAAAGAGTAAGGGTGCCTTCACATTACATTCAAAAAACACATAAAAAGAGTGTTATAAAAACCCTAGTACATGTACACTACTCGTTATGGAGAGTACCTATTGATATCTGCAAGGACGTTGATCCTTTGGTAACATATAAATTTGACTTTAAGCTCGAGGTGAGGTGTTACCAAAGTAAACCCCACTTTGCCTTCCAATAATGTTACTCTCTCATTTGAATTAGTAAGAATTCATATCCTTTTTGTCAAGCTAATCAAATTGCATGGATCTTTGATGGGTTTTATACATTAAATTTTTATTTTTTGTTATGCTTATTCTACAAAATCCAATAACCATTGTTTTTAATCTTGAAACACATAAAGAAGTTAAAATTTTGCTAATCGCAAGTGACATCACACTAAAAGAAAAGAGGAAATTCAAGCAGTTATTAAGGAATTACTAAAGGGTTTTGCATGGACTTATAAGGATATATTAAAGGTTGATTGACATTTTATTGAACATAGGATACCCATTTTACCAATACATGAAGCAGTGAAATAGAAGTTCAAATGATTATGGTTAGAGTGGGGACAATTGGTCAAGGATGAGGTAGCTAAGCAGTCAAGAAAAATGTTGGAAATAGTAAATTACCTATAATGGTTAGCAAACATGGTACCAATACCTAAGAAGGATGTACAGGTAAGAGTAGGTGTTGGCTATAAGGACTTGAACAAAGTTTGCCCTAAAGATGAACTTCCTATTATCTCACATTGATGTTTTGATTGATAATGATGTTGCATACATCATGTATTCATTCATAGATGGTTTCTCATGATATAATAAGATCTTCATGACTATAACAAATAAGGTTAGGACAACCTGTATCTCACTGAATGGAGGATATACTATTATCAACCGATGCCTTTTAGGCTAAAAAAAAAATTAGAGCAACATATCAGCGAATGGCAACTGCACTAATTCATGACTTGATACATAAGGAAGTGAAAGTTTATGTCCATGATATGATGGTAAAATTTGATCCTTATAAGTCACTTTAAAGCTTTAGAAAAGTTTCTACAAATTGATATAACTTGAGTCTAAATCCAAAAAAGTAGGTGTTTGGGGTAACCTCAAGAAAATTACTAGGACATGTAATGAGCAAAAAAGAAATTAAAATAAACCTGACATCTAAGAAATGCCACCATCCAAAATAGAGAAAAAGTCCACATATTTTTGGGATGCATCTAGTATATCAACCAATTTATTACAAGACTAACCTCGACTTACGAGACATCTTTAAATTTTTGCTAAGGATCAATAATAATGTGTAATGAACGATGCCAAGAGACTTTTGAGAAAATTAAGTAGTACTTGTCAAACTTGCTACTGTTAAAGCCACCAAGGATGAAAATCATTTATTTTTATACCTAACAATTAAGGATAGATTTACCAGGGTAATGTTTGCATAAGAGGACAATGAAGAGAATGAGATTGCAGTGTACTATCTCAATAATAAATTTTTGCTTTATGAGGAAAATACATTTAGCTTGAGAAGACATGTTTAGCAATTGTCTGGGCTATCAAGAAGTTGTGGCATTACTTTCAATCCTACTCAATAAAGGTGATTTCCAAATTACACCTATTTAAGTATTATTATGAAGCACCATCTTTTGGCCAAAAAGTTATCAAAGTAGTTGATCTCCCTCATAAAAGTTGATATCAAATACATGACAAAAAAAAAGGTGATTAAAGGTAGGATGATCAATAAATACTTAGAACATACCCCATCACAAAGGAAAAGCAAGAATTACTTAAATTTCCTAATGAAAACTTAAGGACTATAGAAGCTCAAGGATGGACAATGTATTTTGATAGGATAGTGAATAGGAAATGAGAAGGAATTAGGTAATCTTTATCTTTCTAAAATGAGAGCTATTGCCCATGGCTAAAAAAGCATGAGTTTAAGGTAACAAATAAAATGGAAGAATATGAGGCATGTGCTTTTATGCTCAAATCATTTATTTAAATGATAGTTAAGGTGGTGGAGTTGTTTGGAGACTCTATATTGGTGATCTCCCTAGTTAAGAGGAATGGAAATTGAAGGAAGAATATTTGAGGCTATACTTAGAGTATATGAAGATATTGACTTAAAAATTTTAGATAATCGGATTTTACCACATCCCATGGAAAGCAAACATGGTGGTAGATGCCTTAGCTACTTTAGTTTCCATTTGAGACAAATCAAAGAGGATGCCAATGAAGTTATTACTTATAGTAAAATTGAGAGTACCCTACTACACTAGTGAACCAGTGATGTAAAAGATAAAGGATGGCAACCTATCATACTATGATGTAAAGGTATTTCGATGATGGTTTACAATAGGATGGCAAATGAAGTCCACCTTAAATACTTAACAGAAGGAGAGGCTAAAAGGGTTATACAGGAAGTAAACATAGGAGTCTGTTGTCAATATATAAATGAGATAGCTTTGGTTAGAAAATCATTAATCTGTGATATTTTTAGACAACTATGGAATGAGACCATATTAAGCTTATAAAAGCTTGTCATAAGTGTTAGGTCTATGAAAATCTTAGCCACTTACTGCCTATGAAATTATAGAACTTAACTTTGCCATAGACATTAGCTGTATGGAGCATTGATGTCATTAGAAAGGTGAAACCACCAACTACCAAAGTCACAGGTACATCATAATAGCAATTGATTGCTTCTCAAAATGGATAAAAGCTAAATAATTTGAGAAATTGAGGGTAAAGTAAATGGCAAGATTCATAGAAAAGAATCTTATTTATCAATATGTTGTGTTGCACCATGTGATGATAAAACATGGTGTTCATTTTTAAGTTGCGGTCCAACAATTTTGAAAAAAATGGGGTAACTCACCATAAGCCTTCACCATATAGCCCATAAGTAAATATGGTTGTAGAGGAAGCTAACAAAAATGTCAAGAATATTGTAACCAAAATAGTAAAAATATATAAGGACTAATTAGAAGAGCTTCCTTCTGCCTTGGTAAGGGAACCATACCATGACCAAATCATCCATAAGAATGTCACCTTATTCCTTGGAATATGGAATTTAAGTAGTGTTGCCTATAGAGGTGAAGATGAAGTCTCTCCATATTCTACTTGAAACAAAGATCCTAAAGTATAAGTGGACAAGAAACATATATGATTAACAAGCCCTACTCAATGAGAAAAAGCTAAAAGCCCTATATCATATACAACTATATCAGAATAAGACAACATGCACATTTAACAAAATGAACAAGCCAAGAATAATTAGAGAAGACACTTCTTCCTCAAGTTTTAGATCTGAGTGAAAAGTTCAAGCCAAATTAGAAATATCTTTTATGGTCAAGTAGAGATATTCAATTAAAGCAGCAAAACTATTAGACTTAGATAGGAATAAATTCTTTGAGCTTGTAAACTTAGTCGACTAAAAAGGTATTTCATGGGAGATAAAATAAAAAAGGAAAAGAAGCTTGACAGTCTAAAAACCTAAAAAGGTGGCTAAGGCAAAAGTTAGGACTGAGAAAAAAAGAAGCTCACTAGATTAAAAACTTGAAAGGGCGGTCTAAGTAAAAGTTAGAATACCCACTAAGTCAAAATCCAAAAATGGTTGCTTAAACAAAAATCAAAGCAAAAAAGCTAAAAAATAAAAAAATAATAAAAGTGAGGGCAGTTTGTTTATTAAAAGGTAGGATAGTAGAGTGATCTGGGAACTAGGTAAAGGATCAAGCAAGCAAGCGATAATAGGCAAATCCTAAAAGTGGGAGGCAGATAGAAGGTCTTATGTGCTATGATTAGCAAAATTAAAGGGACATTTTAATGTTCTTTTATTTAAAGTAATAAAAAATGAATAAACTGAATACTGAACGTGTAAAACAAATGGTTCATGATAAAGCATACATACTAAAGAAAATATGTTATCATATTGTAAGCAGCATTTCCCATACAAGTATTTAAAATAAATAAAAAATATAGTCTTTTCCTTAAATTATCCTACTATTCTATGACTCATGAGGTTTTAGACCCTATATGCCTTACGTAGCAGACAACCATGCCTAGAAATCAACATCATTAAAAGAAGAAGCCTTGACAATAAGAAAATGATAAACTGGATGACCAACCTAAGTACCTCGAAGAACTTTTTACATATATCCTAACAATTGACTTTAATTGAACTTTTTACACGTGTGATTACATTTATCCACAACTATCTAAGTGAGTTGTTCTAATGCATACATACATACATATAAACACACCCACACACACACACACACATATATATATATAAAGTATCATCCTATTAGGCTTAGACTCACATAACATCAAACTCACAAAACGTCATGAGTTACATGTTACAAATTAGCAATTTAACTCAAAATTCATTTATCTCAACTGCAACCTAATAATAACATAATGACCTTTTTGTATTCAAACTCATAGTGATTACAAAATAAAAACCAAGCAAAGTAATAAAGTTCATCAAAATTTTGTCCACTTAAAATAATATTCATATATAGCTCAAATATAGTCCTTCCTTTTACACTTAAATATGACATTATCCTCAATGACAAGCATCTACAACATGAAAAGAAAAAAAAACAACATAAATAAATACTCTCATTTCGTCATGGTGGTAGATTGGTTACATTCAAAAGATGATTGGCCTACACTTACAATCATGACACTAAAGGAAAGAAATTTAGCAAACAATACAAGATTAAAAGAAAAATACAAGATCAAATATAGTAAACAAAATAAAGATAACATGAAAATTTCAAACATAGTCTAATGAAAAGCTTATAACCATCATTGTTGAAATTAAACAAAATAAGAAAAATAATAGAAACATGGTACAAGCAATTGCACTCTCAAAACATCATTAAATGAAATATATTAAAGCCTCAAATAAAACTCAAGGAAACACTGATGGAGATGGCAATTAAATATTGGCATGATCCCAATATTTACACTCTTACAATTTTGATGCCTTTTCACCACTTCATCTAAACTGATTACTCATCCATAATGTCCAAGCAATTCATTACTTGTTGTCGTACTACATATTCTCTTCCCGAATTAACTTCTCCTACTTGTAATCTAAGAATTGGGTTAATAGTACCATCTGCTTGCTCATGTTCTTCTCCTTCCTCATTATTCTCCTTTGCAAATGAATCCTCCTATGTGGGAGCTCTACTTACACTAGCTTCACCTCTTATCTTCTTTGGCCTAATTAACTTAAGTTCACCCAACCCATTTGTCATAATTCCTATCCTACCCAAGGTGATTATCTTAAAGCTTCCCATACTTGATAATGTTTGTACTTTAGTATTTAGTGGATCAAAAATTGGCCAAATGGATAGCCAACCTAGTGACTATATGCCTAACCCAATAATATGCCTTGGATACTTAACAACACTCATCAAATTTTGGAATAAATGATAGGTTATAGAAACCTTCACTTTGTATTAATACACTAAAGAAAGAACAATTCTTACTTAGACACCTTGGCATTTTCTTGCTTCGTAAAAGATTACATAAGACATGAATCATTAGAGGAGTATGTAGCATCGATCCTTTATTGTACGACTTGAGGCTTAATGAAGTTTAAGGTAGAGATATTAGAAATGGAATACCAAAAAGTAGTGGCATTAAACATTTCTATATAATCGCAAGTACCACCTCGTGGTAGACTAAAGATGTATCTCATTATATTTTGATTAACTTTGTACTCTCCTACAAATAGCCTAAAAGCTAAGACAAACTTGTTGGGATCGTAAAAAAAATATAGGAAAGAATATTAACTTTAACCTCTTAAAGGTTTAGTATGGGAAGCAAATTATGGCCACTTAACTTTCCTAACATATCTTTCATTTTTTCCATCTATTCTCAATTGAACCAATGTAGGCTCATCTAAAAACTGACAAGATAAGTGATTCCTAGAGTTAAAAGAAAAATACTTCTCAATTTCTTCCTTTGAGCTAATGTTTGTCTTCCTCTAAATCTTGAAGATGATGGTTGGGTTTTGAGAGCCATAAGTTTATAGTGTTTATGGATCAAAGAAATAGGAAACCTTTTATGTTTGGTGTGGGATGTAGAGTGTAAGAAAGGAATAACTAAATAGAGAAAGTGGATGAAGAGAATAAGAGATTTAGAATAACAAGAAGTTTAAAGGGTGTAGACTATGAAGAGGTGTGAAAATGATAGAGCAAATAAGGATTTAAAAAAATGGAGAGGTAGGGAAATAGGCTAAGAAGTTTTAAAATGAATTTACACTTTCTCCCTCACTTTTCCCTTCTATTTTTGCTTATTTCAAGCTTGTTGTCGACACAAAAGTCGAAGCATTTCTTTTAGTGCTTGCACGTCACAGGCTATGACTTTGGTCATGTCTGCGACAATAAGTGATAACTTACTTGAGCCTAGACTATCGACCGTCATGAGGCATGACACTAGTCATGTCTATGATAGCCCACTCTCCTTTTTTCGCATTGCAACCTATGACATTTATCATGCTATGAAAACTCGCAACTGTTATTTTCTTTATCCATTTTTCATTTTGCCTATCTTTTGACATTTTTACTCACACCTATTACAATCTATATATTAATGGAAAAAAAAAAGGTAATTGGACTTTTATTAATCATAAATTTTCATAAAGATACAAATTAACATCAAAATAAAAGATTAAAGTCACAAGCTGAAACATTCAACATAAGAAAACAACTGCTAACTTCTTACACCTGTAAGTCTAATTCCAAGTCATATAAGATCAACTTTCCAACTTTGGCTTCATCTTAGGATGACCACTTCCTCTTGTAGACATTAGAAGATGACTGCATCTTATCTTTGGTTGGGGTTTAGGGTTTAGTTCCTCTCCTTTTTCTTCATTCGAGGTCAATATTCTCTTTTTCCATTACCACAATCTCTTCTAGAGAAAATATGTATTCATTTTCTCTACGATAGGCTATATGATAAGCATAAAAGGATATAACCTGCTGAGGCGTTAGCACTTCCTTTGGTGGAGAATGAGTTCTAGGTATTGGAATTTGAAAGGGCGTTAGTTTTGATGGAGAAGGTTCTTGAATAATCCTAGGCTAGTTAAGATCTATCTCTTCTCTAAGAATTATTGCTTAAGATTATAATTATAACATAAAGCTATAAATAGGCTCTATTTATAGGAAGAAACTATCCAATCTTAATCCCATTTTTAATAGGAAATCAAATCCTAATAAGTTTGGGACTTCTAAAACTCCTAATCCTAATCCCACTTGGATTAGGAAATACTAAAATAAAACTCTACATTAACTTAATCTAAATTATCATTTTGTCATGGAACATATTTTAAGACAACTTAAGTAATTTCTAACAACATTTTATCCATACAAAATTTGAGCAACTACAGTCATATTTCATTATTAAAAAGCAAATCTTAAGATCAAACGAAATGGTTACCACCATGTTAAAAGTTTCCAAGCTAAATTCCCTTTATTATCTCCATCTTCCTTTCCATCTTGCCTATTACAATCCTAATTAAACAAAAAAAAAACTTTTATCTAGAATTAAAAATGAAAATTAACAAAGTAGCTATGAATTAAATAAGAATACACAAAAAATATAAAGGTACCAAAATGAGTCATGACATGCGAATACGATTTATAAAGGTATCAAAATGAGTCATGACATGTGAACATGATTCATGAAACACGTAAAATTAATAAGTTAAGGTTGAGCCTTAGTGGTTTCGTGCCATAAATGGATTGACTCATTTATTGACACAGCTTGAAATGAGTCATATAACAGGTTGACATATAAACTCATTATAACCCATTTAATTTTGTGTCTTGTCAACTTGACACAATTCATTTATAATTTGTATAATTTGTATGCAATATCAAGATTAAAATATTCATTTGTACAAAATATATAGACATTTTTATGTGTTTATATTTATTAAGAAGAACTTGTATGATGTTTATTTGAAATTTTTATGTGTTTGCATTTATTTGTAAAAGTATATGAACTTTGGTGTTGTATTAATCTTTATTTTGATTTTTTATTGATATTTTCTTTGAACTTTGAAAAATTATGATTGTGGATAATATTTCAATTGATTTGATTAAAAAATAATATTTTTAGATTATAAATTTGTACAGGTTAATTAGGTCATGTGGGATTTTATAACCCACATACAACCTAATTAAATAAATGGGGTACACATGTCATGTTCATGTAACATATTGAAATTTCATATCGTGAGTTGTATTTGTGTTGACTCTAATCATATGACCTAAGTAGATTGACATGACATAAACACAACTCATCAACCTTTTTTTATACCTTTAGAAAACATAAAGGAAGAAAACTTTGGTTACCTCCCAAGAGCACTAGTTTAAAGTCTGTAGCTTGGCTCGTCTTATTCTCATTTAGGTGTGGTGGTGAAGTGAAAAACTTTTTCATCCTTCTTGATTTCAGCCCCATAATAGGGTCTGAGTTACTACTTGTTCATCTTTAAAACTTCTAAATTTTGGTTTAGATATCTACAGCTCCATGGAAGTAAATTTTCACCATCGTGAGCAGTCTAAACAATTTGGACTTCAACTTCCTCATAAACAACCTCAATTGAGAATTAAAGAGTAACATTGTTGGCCTTCTTAAAAGTTATGATGAACAACGTACTTTTCATGCCATCTTTTTTTTTTCTTTGTAAATCATGTCATTTTCATATGCACCTAATCTTAACTCGTCCATATCATTGAGGTACAACAATTTATTCTTTTTAGCTTCCTTCATGTCAAAATTTAGTGTCTTAATCACCCAGTAAGCTTTATGCTCCAACTCAATTGGCAAATTATATGCCTTACTAAAGACAAGGCAATACAAATATATGCCAATTGGTGTCTTAAATGTCATTTATATGCCCACAAAGCATCATCAAGTTTGATGGACAAATCTTTTCAAGAACTTGAAACTATTTTCTCTAAAATCTGTTTCAACTCTCAATTAGAAATCTCAGCTTGTCCATTTATTTAGGGGTGATAAGGCGTGGCAACTTTGTGATGGCCTTCATACTTCCTTAAAAGGGCCTGGAACAACTTGTTGTAGAAATAGGTACTGTCATCACTTATTATTGCTTAAGGAACTCTGAAAGTTGTGAAAATGTTCTTCCTAATAAATTTTATCATGACTCTTATGTCATTAATTGGGGTAGTTGTAACTTCCACCCATTTTGACACATAATCCACAACAACAAGAATGTATTGATTTTTAAAGGATAAAGGAAAAGGTTCCATGAAATCTATTCCCCATACATCAAACAATTCCACCTCCATCATCACATTTAAATACTTTTCCTCCTTTTTAGAAATATCACTAGTGCATTAGCCCTAGATGATTATAAGTCACTCTACCTAATTTAAATGTGAAACACAAAAAAAAAAAAATTATTCCATTTATGATTTAGCCTATGTAATTTTAAAGTCAATTCCAATCGTTTAATCTTCAGTCAGATCTATAATAAAAGTTATAATTTTAGTATATATTTTATAGATGATTAAACGACAAGGAGAAAGAAGAATGAGGTGGTAAATCAATGCAACAAGGGCGATGTTGTTGCTGTTGGGAAGAAGGAGGAGAAAGAAGAAAGGAGCGGTGTTGTTGTTGTAATGAGCATTCTGAAGAATAAGGAGAAAAAAGAAGGAAGGAGAGCATAACGTTGTTGCTAATAGGGTTTTGGGAAGAAGGAGAAGAGAAAGAGGGGAGGGACCAATTTAGATAGGCATAATAGCTTTACTAATGAATTGAAATCCATCACTAGAGGTAGGCACATTTCGATGGAGACTGAAAAATCTAATTGAATCAAACCAATTGATTCAATTTAAATATAATTTCAGTTTGATTTAATTTCTTTTAAAAAATTTTGATTAATTTGGTTCGTTTGGATTTTTAGGTAAAAAATTTCGATCAAACCAAATCGATCGAACTTTTAATATAATTAAATCAAATTAGGTTGAACATATATTCAATCAAACCAAAATAATTGAATTTTATTTAAAATTTATTATTTACATTAAAATATATAAAAATCTATTAAAAATATCCTATTCATATTAAAAATATTTTAAAATATATATTATAAGAATTATTATTTATATTAAATATTTTTAAAAAAATTTTGATTTCAATCAAATGGAAGTCAAATAGTTTAATTTGGTTTGGTTTGATTTTTTTCTCAAAATTTAATTTTCATTTCTTTTGATTGAGTTTGGTTCAATTAGGTTTGAACCAAATGTCCACCACTATCTATTGGTACTCAATTAATAAATTACCTACAAATCTTGATCTACTGATAATTATTGAAAAAATTACTAGATTCCAATTTGTCGGTAAGTACCAATGGATTAAACTCATCAGTAATTTTTAAATGTATATAATCTTATTTTTTATCATATATTATACACATAATATATTGATATTATGTAAAAAATTTTATTTACAATATTAAAAACTACATTTATAAAATTATTTTATAATAAAATCAAATATTATTTTAAATAATATTTATAAATGTATTATATTTTATCTATAGATTTGAATTCATTGGTAAATTCAATTCCATTTACTTACGAATTTAAGTTCAGGTGATGTTTTTATATAATCTGATTTATTTAAAGTATTAAAATACATATTATATATATATAGAGAGCACTGTCTTTGGTTGACACATCAACTAGTTATAACTCTTATGGCTTAGCATGTAGTATGCTATGAAAATTTTTAATTATTTTGTTATTTTGTGTATGATTTTTAAATATTTTATTATGTATGCATGATCTTTAAGTTTCTAAAATAAAAATTAATTTATTATATTTATGTATGATCTTTAAGTTTCTAAAATAAAAATTAATTTATTATTAATTAAACTTCTTTAAAAAATTCATATATATATATATAATTTTTATTTTTTAAATAATTAATAAATATTTATATCTTTATTTTAGATATAATATACGTAAATATTAATTTTATAAAAAATTATATTAATTGATTTTAATATAATGTAAAATGATATGTCTCTTAAATTATTTAATAAAAATATTTTATAACCAATTATTAATTTATTTGATAATATGTAGTTTATAGTAACATTAAATCTATGAAATTATTAAAATTTTATAATAATTTTTTACTTATTAAGATCAATTAATATATATATATACATATATATATATATATATATATATAGCAAAAACATAGATAAAATTTGTTCTCTTATTTGATACAACACTTATAATAAATACTAGTAATTTGATATATCAAGTGTTTAAAACTTGTATAACTTAACATGTGACATACTACGAAAATATTTTAAATGTTCTTCTATTTATATATGACTTTGAATTCCTATATTTCTTAAAAATAAACTTTCACATATAAAAAATAAATATTTTATATCTTTTTACATACACACACATTAATTGATTTTAATACAATATAAAATGTTACATGTCTCTTAAATTTTTAAATATAAAACTATTTTGTAATTAATTATTAATATGTTTAAGATATATAATAGTAAAAAAGATTTTAGTTGAATTGATTAAAGAAATAATAAGCTAAATTTCATTAGTTGAGAAAAATATAACTAAGTATCAATTGAACTAATTTTTTTTTTATAAAGACAACAAAGAGTTTTTAATATATATGTAATTAATTTTGATGAGTATTTGACATTTATCAACTCGATCATAAAAACTATTTATAATAGATATTTATCATTTGTCAAACTAATATTTTGATAAATAAGTGACTAATAAGTATATATTATTTCTCTCAAAAAAACAACTATTAATTATTGGTATATTGTATTAATTAATTGAAAAACTATAAAATACCTAACTAAAAAAGAAAAATATATAAAAGAAAGAAAATATACATAATGAAAAATATAATTTCAAAAAAATAAAGAAAATTATTTATTTATTTAAATTAAATGATAAAAATTTAAAAATAAATTTTATTAATTTAAAACTTATTCGTTTTGATATTTTAATATATAAACTAAAAATAGGATGAATTTTTTAATTATTTTTAAATTTTTTAACTACAATTCACACAAAGCGTGAGTTAGCGACTAGTTCTTAATTATTTTTCATAATATATTATCATATAATATACATAAAATATTTTACATCATTTCTATGTAGACTTTATTTATAATATAAAAAACTTCTTTCAAGGAATTATATTATAATAAAGCATATATTTTGTTTACAAATAAATTTATCTATGAATTTCAATCCATAGGTAGATAAATTAAAATTTCCTATAGATTATATCCATATGTAACTTTACCAACGAATTCAAATCTATAGGTAAATATACTAAAATTTCCTATAGATTATATCCATAGGTAATTTTACCAATGAATACAAATCCACATGGGAAATTTTAATTTATTTACTCATGGATTAAAATCTGTAAGTAATTTTTTATATAATTTAACATTTTTAGGCACTAAACTCCATAATTTTTTTTTGACATTCTTACTTATTACTGTTGGACTAGGTTATTCAAACTTAATTCAAAACTCTTTTTTTATCTTGATCATATAGATTGAAAGGTTCCAATATCAATTTTAAGTGTTGTTTTTGCAGATATTTAGATAGAATCTCATTAAGAGTTGAATAAAAGTGATTAGAAGCAAGAAACTCCAAATATGAAAATTTGTCTTCGAAATTAGCGACCGCGAATTTGGACTAGCAATCACAAATTTCAAAAAATTAGTTGTTGTAGCTATTGAGTTTCAAAATTAACGACCGTGAATTTTTAGTAGCGATTGCAAATTTCAGAAACAACATCTTTATGTTATACAGATGATTTTACGGTGACAATCGCATCCGATAAGGAAAATAGTGACCGCGAATTTGAAGTAGCGACCGCAAAGTTTTATATCCGTTAGAAAGATCCAACGGCTAGTTTTTGAAAAGACCAATGGTTTCATACCACATGGACTAACTGTTAGACACAGTTTAAAAATAGCGATCGCGAATTTCAGTCTTGACCGCGAATTTCATCTGATGAGCATTTAATGCAAGATATATCTAGCACAACTAGGAGATTTGGACATAATTTAATTGTAATGTCTCTTTGGTGGTTATTGCCTATAAATACACCACCAAATGGACTTGAATACAAAAGGATAACTATTTGATATGTGCCAAAACTCTTGCTAAGTTAATTCTCATCTTTAACTCTTTATTTCTTTGTATATAGTTTGGTGTGATCTTTAAACACCTTTTAGGTTAGGTTTGAGAGTTAGCTCTTGTTTAACCAACTCTTATATAGGTTTTAGTGTGAGTCTTGAAAACACTTGTGAAAAATTTTAGTGTGAGCCTTGAAAACACTTGTAAGAGGTTTTTGTGTGAGCCTAGAAAACACAAGTTGTAAGGTTTGGTGTGAGCCTAAACACTAAGTTGAGTGT